>MU260433.1:115000-209303 GCA_020310875.1 Ceratopteris richardii
GAAAAGGATTGTGATGTTTACATCAAAGATTACAATGTGAGTCTTAAGATGCCAAATATGTATCATGAAACACAATTAACATGATTTATACTAGTAATCCAAATAACTAGAAAGCCTAGACACTAGTAGTTAATAGAGGTAGAGGAAGAATCAATGAAAGAAGATCAAGTGCAGGTTGCAATCAACAGATTGCAAGTTCTAGGCTCACAAGTATTACAAACTCTAATAGGACTAAGTGCAAAAATGATATAAATTATATTGAAAGAAATGTACCAAGAAAAATCCTCCTAAAGAAAAGAGGATAATATGGAGAAATTCCTTAAATGTGACAAGAAGAATCACAACACAAGCAACTAGAAAGATCCCCCACTATGACAACATTACACTAAGACTATGAATCATTACTTCATAAATGATAAAGCATCATGCATTCCTTCACCAGAAGTGATCTTAATAAAGAATTCTATTGTGGTGTTTCTTCTTTGTATGGATCTTCAAACAATAATCACATGATTATTTATGATTAGCTCATTTCATGAATTTGCATTCGCTTAAATATAGAGAGATATAGGGAACACAAGACAAGGAGAGAAAATTAAAATTGTGTAAGATAATGAACACGATTGTGCAAGATGATGAACACGATATCATGAAACTTTTTTCATAGCATTATGTACAAACAAGCATATGGATATCAAATGATATGAAATCTCTATATTTATCCTGTCGAACATCAATTTTTGTAAAATAAGCTTTCAATTATAAACAAGAAAATATAAGAGAATTACAAAAAAGATTTGTAGCCTTTTTATCGCTTCATAGGGGACCCATTTGTTTATCAATTTAATGTTTTCTAGAATGAACATCGTATGATACCTAAGAGGGAGAGGATTCTTACAATCACGCATCCTTCTACCTAAAAATCCAAGGTGATTCTTAATAGATCAATCTTTAGGTTCTTTAGTCTATTGAAGTTGACTGCATATCTTTCCTTCCAGATCTTCCATAGTGTTTCTCCTGCAATGGCATTCCATAATGTAGATGGTGCACGAGTGGTTGCGAAATCTATTCTTTACCTCTTGCATTTAATTCTTCTTTGCAAACTCAATTACAACCCTCATGATTGAATTCCAACTTTAACAGATTACTCGGAAGTGATGACATGGCGCAACATCTCAATGCAAGGCGACGGACGAGCATGCAACCACCCGAATTGAATATGTTTTCGATTTTAAGTCGAGAGGGCAATGGGACACTCTGTTTGTGTCTGCTGTTTTGGTTTATGACTATGAGTCTTGATAAGAAAATGGGATCAAGTATAAAAACTTGCTGACCAAGACCACAATAAATTGTGGTTGCTCTTGGACAAACCATTTCCATGATTCGTGTAATATGCACACAAGACATGTTTGATTCTTCTACTTTGTAGAGATCTAAATAGGAAACAAAGTTAGAAAGCAGATTTAGGCCATTGTCGTTGCTCACTATATGCGCATTTGCCGTTGGCTTGTTTTGTAAACCGGTTAAGGTTTGCACAGGGCTCCATGATTCACTATCAACATCAAAATAGGCAATAAACATGAGTAAAGTATGCATGATGTAAACCCTTCTTCCAACCCAAGCAGATGATAGAATTCCTTCTGAAAGCTTTGCTGGTTGCAGATCATGAGGTAAAGAAGGAAGTATTCTCCAGATGTTGGTCTGCGAGTTATACACAAGAAATTTGCTTGAAAATCTATGCCCAGTATCAGAAATAATGAAAGTACTGAAAAAAGGCTGTCTGATGGATCTCCTTTCCGTCTCCAACACTGCTAATACGAGAATATTTTCCGATGCTAAATATTGACATGTCGAAGAGCGAAAAATCTTCCAAGGGCAATAGGTGTGATAGAAATGCATGTCTGTTGTAGATGTCTTCAACACGCAAGTCTGATCTGTAGAATTCTCCTTCAAACCCTTTCCTTTCAGAAAACAAGTATTTATAGAGTAAAAATTCTTCTTATCATCCGTGCAATCACAGGCGAAAGATTGCCTGCAATGGAGATGAACAGCCTTGTGAGTTGCGAAAGGTTGTGGAACGATGGGGCAGGTAGACAAAGCTTTGAGGGAGAGAGAACTTGAACTCAAAGGTTGTCTGCTTCGCTTTCGCAAAGGTCGTTTCTGAGATTTGAAGAGCTCGTGCCAGCGATTGGAGAATGGATTGTAGATTAACGCAAATTCGTTGTGGGTTTCGCAAAGTCCCCAAACATACAACAGCGGAGGCGGAGGGTGTAGGGATGTTATAGAGGAGCAGAATCTTGCGCATTTGATGGAAGCGTACCATCTCTTGCAGACGACCGCACATCTTACTAGCGCATCCATGGGTACTCGCATCATTACGTTGTGCATGAGGTCATCAGGAAGTGCCTCTACATTCCAACCCATCTCCTCCTGCAGCGCAATAGACTTGCGTAGACAGGAGCTCCTGCAGCGCCTAAGGTACCGTCGTGAGGGAGAAATAGAATCGCCTTCACAAGAGCTCCTTCGAATGCTACGCACAGAACTTGATCGATCCCTGCAGCGTATCATGCGGTTAAAATATGTTTTCTAAAACAAAGCAGTTCGTGAAAAGCAGTTCGCGAAAAGCACTCCGCGAAAAGCAGTTCGCCAATTAAAGCAGTTCGCAATCTTGAGTTCTTGATATTTAGTCATAATCCTGAAATCATCGTAAATCATTTCAAAGCAACGTTATCCCTCATGTGCTGTCAAATACACTTGCAAGAAGGAAACATAGATAATGCATGATACCATGAAAACATAAATAATGCATACCATACCCATCGATCAAGAATCGATACTATGGAAAGCCATGAAGTCGTCGATGCAGCAGGTCATAAGGGAGCATGCTAACTCTTAGCAGCTAGTATCCGAACACAATTCGGCATAAAATATTGTGTTAGAAAATGTTAACTTGAAAGTTTGACTCAAGGCTGTAATATGCAAAAAAAAGTGAGGTAAATACTTGCAAAAAATTGATCAAGGAATAATAGAGTGATCTAGTCCACCAAATGGATCAACTTGGCTGAGTCCACTTGGTGAAACAACTTGAGCAAACATACCTAGACCACTTGGTGAAACAACTTGAGAAAACTTGACCATCCTTTCTAAGTGACTCCTCCAAGTTGCATAAATAAGAGCAATGCACTAGTCTAGGATAATGTGGAAATTTAAGATAGAAAAAAGGGCAACATTAGGGGAAAAAGTGAGCCTTGCATGGGCCTTGTAAGGATCCCTAATTTTTAGGGATTAAAACTAATAAAAGAGGGATTACAACCACGAAAAAAAACCACTAGTGGTTTTGCAATAAAATATTTGCTGTAAGAAATGTGCTCAGTTTGAATGAAGTCATGGGCACTAATATCCCTTGGATAATCTCACACGAACGGCTACAATTTGTTATAGTGTGTCTTTCAAAAGAAGACAAAACTTCTCCTTAGAAGTGAATAGTCCTGGGTATTATTGTTCATTGCATCAGATGTTCATGGACGGCTTAGATCGAGAAGAGTGTGCCTATGTAGCGTTTCCTCAATCACAATCTATCCCCAATCACGATTTTTCTATCACTCAAAAATAATAGTGGAGAGAAGAATGCAGAGATTGCACAAGGTAAAAGAAAATTTGATGCGAAAGAGTAGAAACAAATATGACGCAGAGAAGGAAGAATTCTAATATTATAGATGTGAATAAATGGTTACAATAGCTTTGGAAAATAGCTTCTTGACGAAGCTTCTACCTCTTGACCACCCCTGAGCTATCACAATCGCATTCACACTCGCACTCTCAATCACACTCTCACTCTCACTCTCACTCTCAATCACAAGGTAATTCTCAGATTTCTGTGTGTTCTCTGTGTTGATGCGCAGGTCTCCTTATATCAAAGTTTGATCGCTGCCTTTCTCCAAAGAAGTGTGCGATCCACCAAATTTAGAAAAAGTCGAGTTTCTCCAAAACGTTCGCAAAAGGCCATGCGATCGTAGTGTGCTTTCTTTCTTTAGCGTACCTGTCAAAAATAGGAGAAAAACACCAAGAAGACATATCCAAAAACATCCATAATTAGACATGGTGATACGTGAGCATCAAAATCATGGATTCGAATAGAATTAGATAAGCCCTCATTTTTTTTAAAGCCCGGTAACTCAAAAACGGTGAGGAATTAGCTTAAGCTTGTGAGTGACACTTTTATTCAATTTTGCGATCTGCGCAATAGTGTTACAGATGTCCGAGGTCCAAATCCACCTCCAAATGCCACTTTTGAGCCCTGCAAGTTGCAAAATTCTAGAGAGAGAGTAAAATCAAGGCATTTTCCTACAATGAACTAAATGTAGGACCCTGAACAAGGTACTTAAAACATGATTCACAAGAATTTCACTCAGGCACTTTTATTCTCCTATACTTGCTCTACCTTTCTCTTATACAGAGTTTTTCTTAATATTTTCATTTTCACCTTCAAAATTTGACAAGAAAACATGATGCAAATAAGTTCTAGAGAGAGAATTAAATGAAACTTGTCAATCCAAAATTTTTTCTATATGCATAAAATGACCGAATTATTCATTCTAAGCATTCCCCACAATGAAATTCAGAAAGTTCAAAATGGATTATTTCACTAGAAAAGAGGCCTATTACAATTCTTCCCCCCTTTAAAAAGTCTGTCCACAGAGTTGGAAAGATAATGTGTTAGAAAAACATCTAAATTCACCCAACTCGAATCTTCTACTAGGTATGAGTGCCATTTCACCAAAATTTCTACTATAGATCTATTTCTAAGGAATCTTTCCTTCCTATCTAATATTATTTCCGGTTGAAGCTCAAAAGAGCCATCATCTTTGCACTTATAATTGTCCTGCAAACATGAGCAACATTAGATACATATCTTTTAAGTAAGCTAACATGAAATAAAGGATGCACATTTAAATGTTTATGTAGTTCCAACAAATAAGCAAGAGAGCCAATCTTTTTCAAAACTTTAAAAGACCTGCAAATCGAGGAGAAAGTCTATGATCCTTCCCCATCAACAAGTTAGATCGGTGAAGATTAACTTTAAGAAATACCATATCATCAACTTGAAATTCAAGTGGTCTTCTCTTTAAATCATAGGACTTCTTTTGTCTTTTTTGAGCTTCTTTTATGTGTTTCTTAAATTTTCCAAGTTCTTCATCCATCTTATCAAGCATTTCTTTGGATACTTGTGCTTTATTTGGAAAACCCAAAAATGAAGGTGGAGTCAAACAATTATAACCATACATAGCTTCAAACGGAGTCATTTTTATAGATGCATGCCATGCACTATTGTATGCAAACTCCACCAAGGGTAAATATTCACTCCAATTATCATGCTTTTCATTCATGACATACGTACACAACATATCTTCAACTACGCTGTTAATCCTCTCGGTTCCCCCATCACTTTGTGGATGGAAAGTTGTACTCATACGAAGTTGAGTTCCAATCGATTCAAATGTTGCTTTCCATAATTTTGACGTAAATCTAGAATCTCTATCAGAAATTATGCTTTTAGGCATTCCATGCAATCAAAATATTTCTTTTACAAAGATTCTTGCAACATTCAATGCAGTATCAGTCTTTTTCATAGGAAAGAAACGTGCCATCTTGGTAAGTCAATCGACTACAACAAATATGGTATCATGCTTACTTCTGGTCATAGGTAGCTTAGTGATAAAGTCCATAGAAATAGAATCCCACTTCTGATTTGGAGCATCCAAAGGTTGAAGCATTCCAGGCATCCTCTTAAACTCAGATTTCACCTATTGGCACTTCAAACATTCACTTATATATTTTCTAATATACCGCTTCATACATGGCCAAAAGTAAGAATACTTTGTTTTAACATAGGTCCTTGAATAACCTGGATGTGCAGAAAAAGGTGCATCATGACAATCATGCAATATTTTAACTTTTAATGGAGATTAAGAAGATATGCATAGCTGATTGTTACAATACAATGTTCCATTCTGCAAATGAAATTTTTCCTCATACATCGATCCCCTGTTCAAATTCAAAGCATTCAAAATAGGTGCATAAAAAGGATCCTGGTTTATCTCTTCTTGAATTTGATTGAGCAAATCAGAATTTATTACACAAACAAGATTACACAAAGGTCTCCGACTCAATGCATCAGCAACCTTATTTTCCTTACCAGCGAGACACTTAATGTCAAAATCATACTCACTTAATAATTCAATCCAATGCTTCTACCTATTGTTAAGCAATGGTTGTGTGAAGATGTATTTTAGACTTTGATGATCTGTTTTCAATTCAAACTTAACCCCTAACAAGTGATGGCTCCAATGCTTAAGTGCATGCACAACAGCAAGCATTTCTAAATCATGAGGAGGATAGTTAAGTTCATGTTTTCTTAGTTTTCTGGACTCATATGTGACCACCCTCCCATCCTGTGAAAGAACACATCCTATCTCACTACCACTTGCATCACATGCAACCACTAAAGGCTTTCCCATTTCTAGTATTTTCAAAACACAATTCTCAACAACTTTCTGTTTCAATGGTTCAAATGATTTTTGACAGGCATCACTCCAGACAAATCCTATATTCTTTTTAGTCAATTCTATGAGGGGAGTAGCTATCTTAGAAAAATCCTTAATATGTGCTCTTTCATATTGTGCCAACCCAAGAAAACTTCTAACATCCCTTACAGTCTTAGGAATCGGCCAATCAACTATTGTTTTTACTTTATCTTCATCTATAAGGATTCCTTCTTTTGAAATTACTCTTCCTAGATACACAAGTTTATCCTTAGAAAAGAAACACTTACTCTTTTTCCCATACAATTTGTGTTCTCTAAGAGTTTGCAAAGTCTTCTTGAGATGTACCGCATGCTCAGAATCATCTTTAGAGTATAGAAATATATCATCAAGGAATACTAAGATGAATTCATCTAGGTAATCGTGAAAAATATTATTCATCAAGCACATAAATGTGGCAGGAGCATTTGTTAATCCAAAACGTAGAACCGTAAACTCATAGTGACCATATCATTTAATTGAATAATACATTTTATTAAACACATATAATACAATTTTTCTTTATATAACTTTGATTGAATTATATGTATGTAAAAACCCTAAAACCCTAATCCTCAAGATCTAAACATAAAATATGTATATTTGTGTATCCATATATATATATATATATATATATATATATATATATATATATATATATATATATATATATATATATATATATATATATATATATATATATATATATATATATATATATATATATAGGTATTATATGTGTATGTGTATGTGTGTATATATGTTATGCATGTGTAAAAACCCTAAAACCCTAATCATAAAGACATAGACCTAAAACATATATATATGTGTATGCATGTGTATATATATGTATTTATGTGTAAATGTGTATATATGTATATATGTGTATGTGTATGTGTATATATATTTACTTTGATAAAAGACCGTAAAATTAATCCTATTTTTTTATATTCAGTTATATATAGTTAATTTATTAATTTAAAACACTCGCCCATTTCATATTTATTTATCTATATAATTATCCTACTTTATATATATTTATTTATATATTCAATTTTTTTTCATATTTTTTTCTATATTTTTTCTTTATATAAATCTAATTGAATTATATGTATGTAAAAACCCTAAAACCCTAATCCTAAAGATCTAGACCTAAAATATGTATATTTGTGTATCCATGCATATATACATGCATATATGTATTATATGTGTATGTGTATGTGTGTATATATATTATGCATGTGTAAAAACCCTAAAACCGTAATTGGAAAGACCTAGACCTAAAACATGTATATAGGTGTATGCATGTGTATATATATGTGTGTGTATACATATGGATAAGTATATGTGTATGACGTATGTGTAAATAGCCTAAAAACCGTGATCCTATTTTTATATATTTGATGTAAAATAAACTTTGAAATCGTAATTTTCTATATTTAATTATATATATTTCATTAAAACACTAGATATTTTCATATTTATTTATCTATACTGAAATCATATATGTGTGTGTATATGTGTGCATGTATGTGTGTGTGAATGTATGCATGTGTGTATATGTGTATGTGTGTCTATGTATGCATGTGTGTGTATGTGTACGTGTGTGTATGTATGCATGTGTGTGTATGCATGCATGTGTGTGTGTGCATGCATGTGTGTATGTATGTGTGTGTGTGTGTATGTAGGCGTGTGTGTGTGTATGCATGCATGTATGTATATGTGTGTGTATGTATGCATGCATGTGTGTATATGTGTGTATGTATGCATGTGTGTACATATGTGTGTATGTATGCAAGTGTGTGTGTATGCAAGTGTGTATGTATGCAAGTGTGTGTGTATGTATGCAAGTGTGTGTGTATGTATGTGTGTGTATGTATGCATGCATGTGTGTATGCATGTGTGTATGCATGCGTGTATGCATGTGTGTATATGTGTGTGTGTGTGTAGGTGTGTATGCATGTGTGTGTGTATGTGTGTCTGTATGCATATGTGTATATGTGTGTGTGTATGTATGTGTGTATGCTTGTGTGTGTATGTATGTATGCATGTGTAGATGTGTGTGTGTATGTATGCTCTATCTTCCTATCTACATCTTCCTCTCTTTTATCTCTCTTTGTATCTCTCTCTCTCACTTTTTGTCTCTCTCTCTTTATCTCTCTATCTCTCTTTCTCTTTCATCTCTCTCTATCTCATCTCTCTCTCTCTCTCTCTCTCTCTCTCTCTCTCTCTCTCTCTCTCTCTCTCTCTCTCTCTCTTTCTATCTCTCTCTCTATCTCTCTCTCTCGCTCTCATCTCTCTCTCTCTCTATCTCTCTTTCTCTCTCTCTCTATCTCTCTCTCTCTATCAATAGAAAATAAAACAATCACTTACAGGTATGTCCCTCTTTTGGATCATTGTGGTCAAAGCATAATGTATGTCATACATCTATCATCCAATTCCAAAGAATCGACGCTAAAAGACTTATGCAAAATCAAAGAGAAGAGAAATTATAAAACATAAAGCATAGAGAAAGACAAAGGCTAAGAGTATTTGCACCACTTACCAAGATGTGAGATCTAAACAGAGAGGGAGAGAGAGTGTGTAGAGAGAGATCTGTGTGTGTGTGTGTGCACAAGACAATGCAGGTCACAATTCCATTTGCGCACGCAAGTTTGATAGAAGCAAGCAGTACTTAGTGTAAAACACGTGGCAAATGTTGAGTTTTTCTCTGAGGTTCCCGGTATGTTTAAAACACGGCCTTGGTATACCTATCGATATGGGCATCCATATGGGCACCGATAATTTCCAGTAAATTACCAATGCTTATATCGACGCTTATACAGACGCATATACCGACGCTTATACCGACGCCCATATTGACGATCCTGAGACATCCCCATGATCCCTTTTAAACGGTCATACAGACGCTCACTTGACCGTCGATATCTTTAAATGGAATTTTCCAATGTTTATACCCACGTCCGGAGTGGCCATCACTATAGGCAACGTCAGTATGGCCCTAATATGTTGTAGAGTTGTCATATTCATATTTAATTTTAGAATGGATTTATCATCAAGAACTATAATCTAGAAAAGGAGTGTGATGTTTACATCAAGTATTACAATGTGAGTCTTAAGATGCCAAATATGTATCATGAAACACAATTAACATGATGTATACTAGTAATCCAAATAACTAGAAAGTCTAGACACTAGTTGTTAATAGAGGTAGATGAAGAATCAATGAAAGAAGATCAAGTGCGGGTTGCAATCAACAGATTGTAGGTTCTAGGCTCACAAGTATTCAAAACTCTAATAGGACTAAGTGCAAAAATGATATAAATTATATTGAAAGCAAGGTACCAAGCTAAATCCGGCTAAAGAAAAGAGGATAATATGGGGAAATTCCTTAAATGTGACAAGAAGATTCACAACCCAGGCAACTAGAAAGATCCCCCGCTATGACAACATTACAGTAAGACTAAGGATCATTACATCATAAATGATAAAGCATCATGCATTCCTTCACCAGAAGTGATCTTAATAAAGTATTCTATTGTGGTGTTTCTTCTTTGATATTGATCTTCAAACAATAATCACATGATTATTTATGATTAGTTCATTTCATGGATTTGCGTTCGTTTAAATATAGAGAGATATAGGGAACACAAGAAAAGGAGAGAAAATTAAAATTGTGTAAGATAATGAACACGATTGTGCAAGATGATGAACACGATATCATGAAACTTTTTTCATAACATTATGCACAAACAAGCATATGGATATCAAATGATATGAAATCTCTATATTTATCCTGTCAAACATCAATTTTTGTAAAATAAGCTTTCAATTATAAACAAGAAAATATAAGAGAATTACAAAAAAGATTTGTATCCTTTTTATCCCTTCATAGGGAACCCATTTGTTTATCACTTTAATGTTTTCTAGAATGAACATCGATGATACCTAAGAGGGAGAGGATTCTTACAATCACGCATTCTTCTACCTAAAAATCCTACATAGGAAGTATAATAGAAACCATCAATAGTCCTTTTTATTTATATAAGAAATTTGCACTACAATAGATCAGTCCTATACCGAGGCTTTTACCGAGGAAATTGAACGGGCGCATTTTTTCCCCGACATGGGTGGTGTCAGTATGTGCATTGGAATTAATGTGCTAGTATAACCGTCAGTATGAGCATCGGTATACCCATCGGTATGAGCGTCGGTAATATCAGCGCACATACCGACGATTATACCGACGGCTGTGCCGGATGCACCGTCACGTATACCAGCATCCACTAGGTGTACCGACGCTTATTCCGATGGCATCAATGGGACTACCATTGCTCATACCGATGACCATATCTGTAAACTTTTTTTTTGGGTAGAGTGTGTTGTCTTTTGCTATAACAACATTACCATGATGTTCCTTAGCAAAAGACAATACACTCTGCCCAAAAAAACCGAGTACATGTGATGCGTACTCTAATGGCAACTGAAATATGAGTTCATAAAACAAAATATTATTGGACACAAAAGAGATAATCATAATGAACCATGAACCATGAACCATGTACAAAAAGAGTTATATATTTCATAAATGAAGCATGTACAAGAGTGTGGCAAACCATTGTCATATGAGGCTTTTACAAAATGTGGCAAAGCATTGCCATATAAGAATCAAATACAAAATTTTGGTGTCCGACTACCATACACATGCAAAGAATGCTCCATATCAACAGTCCTACAACAAATAAGATTCATGAAATGAGATAAATTCACATGAGATTTACAAACAAGTAAAAACCAAGTTTATAAATTCATCACCTCATCACAAACGCTCCCATGAAAGGATCGCACCGCGTCCCTCCAAGTCCTCCAATAATGTAGTCAATCCATGATGATATCCATAAGCCTCCTCCATTCGTGATGGAGGACGAACCATTGCTAGCTCCTGCAAGGAATATACAAAACATTAGAGGAACATACATGAGAAGCTTAACACAAACAAATTCCATAAACCAAATGGTACTTACAAACTTGTGATGCATTGTGTCATATCCGCTGCTACCCAAATGTGATGTTCCAACCATATCTAAACGTGTGGCTGCGGCATCTCGCTGCTGGTGATATCTATCAGGAGTCTATTGTTGCTCATCGTGAATCATATCCCACTCCTCAGCATCTAAACATACACGCTTTGGTAAGCCTGCTCTCAAAACATCACAAGTCTCGCATCATCGATGGGACAGTTGATACAATATGGACATTTTAGAGCATTTGATTTTTTTATTGAACCTAAAACTAATACTCCTAAAGACGTAAACCTGAAATACTAAAACCTAAAGACTTTAAAGACCTAGAAAAACCTAAAACCCTAATCCAAAAACCTAATCCTAAAACCCTAATCCTAAAGACCTATATATGTGTATATGTGTTATATGTACTATATACATGTCTATTTCTTATATAGTTAAAATACTATTTTTATATATTTAATTATATATAACTAATTTACTTTTTAAGACACTATCTCTTTTCATGTTTATTTATCTATAGGATTATCTATACAATTTTCTATATTTTTTTTATATAAATTTAATTGAATTATATCTATGTAAAAACCATAAAACCCTAATCTTAAATATCTAGACTTAAAGAATATATATTGTGTATGCATGTGTATATACATGTATATATGTATTATATGTGTATGCGTATGTGTGTATATCTGTTATGATGTGTAAAAGCCCTAAAACCCTAATCGTAAAGATCTAGACCTAAAGCATGTTTATGTGTGTATGCATGTGTATATATGTGTATATGTATATATGTGTGTATGTGTATATGTGTATATATATATGTGTGTGTGCATGTGTATGTGTATATATATTTACTCTAATTAAAAACCTTAAAATTAATCCTATTGTTATATATTTAATGATATATATTTAATTTATTTATTTAGAACACTAATTCTTTTCATATTTATTTATCTATGTAATTATCCTATTTTATATATATATTTATTTATATACTTAGATTTGTTTCTTAATTTTTTCTATATTTTTTATTTATATAAATACGTAAAAACCCTAAAACCCTAATCCTAAAGATCTAAACATAAAAAATCTATATTTGCGTATCAATATATATATATATATATATATATATATATATATATATATATATATATATATATATATATATATATATATATATATATATATATATATATATATATATATATATATATATATATATATGTGTGTGTGTGTGTGTGTGTGTGTGTGTGTGTGTGTGTGTGTGTGTATTATATGTGTATGTGTATGTGTGTATATATGTTATGCATGTGTTAAAACCCTAAAACCCTAATCGGAAAGACATAGATCTAAAACATATATATAAATGTATGCATGTGTATATATATGTATGTGTATATATATGTGTATGTGTAAATGTGTATATATGTATATATGTGTATGTGTATATGTTTATATATTTACTCTGATAAAAGACCTTAAAATTAATCCTATTTTCATATATTTAATTATATATAGTTAATTCATTTATTTAAAACACTAGTTCTTTTCATATTTATTTATCTATATAATTATCCTATTTTATATATATATTAATTTATATATTCAATTTTTTTCATCATTTTTTCTATATTTTTTCTTTATATAAATTTAATTGAATTATATGTATGTAAAAACCCTAAAACCCTAATCCTAAAGATCTAGACCTAAAATATGTATATTTGTGTATCCATGCGTATATACATGTATATATGTATTATATGTGTATGTGTAAGCGTGTATATATATTATGCATGTGTAAAAATCCTAAAACCGTAATCAAAAAGACCTAAAACATGTATATATGTATATGCATGTGTATTTATATATGTATGTATACATGTGTATAAGTATATGTGTATGACGTATGTGTAAATAGCCTAAAAACCGTAATCCTATTTTTATATATTTGATGTAAAATAAAACTTTAAAATCTTAATTTTATGTATTTAATTATATATATTTCATTAAAACACTAGATATTTTCATATTTATTTATCTATATTGAAATCATATGTGTGTGTATATGTGTGCATGTATGTGTGTGTGTGAATGTATGCATGTGTGTATATGTGTATGTGTGTCTATGTATGCATGTGTGTGTGTAGATGTGTATGTGTGTGTGTTTGTATGCATGTGTGTGTATGCATGAATGTGTGTGTGTGTGCATGCATGTGTGTATGTATGTGTGTGTGTATGTAGGCATGTGTGTGTATGCATGCATGTGTGTATATGTGTGTATGTATGCATGTGTGTACATGTGTGTGTATGTATGCAAGTGTGTACATGTATGTGTGTATGTATCCATGTGTGTATATGTGTATGTGTGTGTATGTATGTATGTGTATGTGTATGTGTGCGTATATGTGTATGTGTGCGTGTGGCTGCGGCATCTCGCTGTTGGCGATATCCGTCAGGAGTGTGCTGCTGCTCATCGCGAATCATATCCCACTCCTCAGCATCTAACCATATAGGCTTTGCTAAGCCTGCTCTCAAAACATCACAAGCCTCAGATCGTTGATGGGATAGTTGATACAATATGGACATTTTTAGAACATTTGATTTTTTTTATTAAACCTAAAAATCATACTCCTAAAGACTTAAACCTGAAATACTAAAACCTAAAGATTTAAAGACCTAGAAAAACCTAAAACCCTAATCCTAAAGACCTATATATGTGTATAGGTGTTATATGTATTATATACATGTCTATTTCTTATATAGTTAAAATACTATTTTTATATATTTAATTATATATAATTAATTTATTTTTTAAGACACTATCTCTTTTTATATTTATTTATCTAGACAATTATCCTATTATATATATATATATATATATATATTTATTTATATATTCAGATTTTTTCTTAATCTCTCTATATTTTTTCTTTATATAAATTTAATTGAATTATATATATGTAAAAACCATAAAACCCTAATCTAAAATATCTAGACTTAAAAAATATATATTTTGTGTATGCATGTGTATATACATGTATATATGTATTGTATGTGTATGTGTATGTGTGTATATATGTTGTGCATGTGTAAAAACCCTAAAACCCTAATCGTAAAGATCTAGACCTAAAACATGTTTATGTGTGTATGCATGTGTATATATATGTGTATATGTATATATGTGTGTATGTGGATATGTGTGTGTGTGTATATATATATATATATATATATATATATATATATATATATATATATATATATATATATATATATATATATATATATATATATATATATATATATATATATATATATATATATATATATATATATATATATATATATATATATATATATATATATATACATATATATGTGTGTGTGTGTATGTGTATATATATTTACTCTGATTAAAAACCTTAAAATTAATCCTATTTTTATAAATTTAATTTATTTATCTAAAACATTAGTTCTTTTCATATCTATTTATCTATATAATTATCCTATTATATATATATATATATATTTATTTATATATTCAGATTTTTTTCTTAATTTTTTCTATACTTTTTATTTATATAAATTTAATTGAATTATATGTATGTAAAAACCCTAAAACCCTAATCCTAAAGATCAAAACATAAAATATGTATATTTGCATATCCATGTGTATATACATATATATATGTATTATATGTGTATGTGGATGAGTGTATATATGTTCTGCATATGTAAAAACCCTAAAACCCTAATCCGAAAGACATAGACCTAAAACATATATATATGTGTATGCATGTGTATATATATGTATGTGTATATATATGTGTATGTGTAAATGTGTATATATGTATATATGCGTATGTGTATGTGGATATATATTTACTCTGATAAAAGACCTTAAGGATAATCCTGTTTTTATATATTTAATTATATATAGTTAATTTATTTATTTAGAGCACTAGCTCTTTTCATATTTATTTATCTATATGATTATCCTAATTTTTATATATATTTATTTACATATTCAATTTTTTTCATAATTTTTTCTATATTTTTTCTTTATATAAATCTAATTGGTTTATATGTATGTAAAAACCCTAAAACCCTAATCCTAAAGATCTAGAACTAAAATATGTATATTTGTGTATCCATGTGTATATACGTGTATATATGTATTATATGTGTATGTGTATGTGTGTATATACATTATGCATGTGTAAAAACCCTAAAACCATAATCGGAAAGACCTAGACCTAAAACATGTATATATGTGTATGCATGTGTATATATATGTGTATGTATACATGTGTATAAGTATATGTGTATGACGTATGTGTAAATAGCCTAAAAACCCTAATCCGATTTTTATATATTTGATGTAAAATAAAACTTTTAAATCGTAATTTTAAATATTTAATTATATATATTTCATTAAAACACTAGATAATTTCATATTTATTTATCTATACTGAAATCATATATGTGTGTGCATATGTGTGCATGTATGTGTGTGTGTGTGAATGCATGCATGTGTGTATATGTGTATGTGTATCTATGTATGCATGTGTGTGTATATGTGTATGTGTGTGTATGTATACATGTGTGTGTATGCATGCATGTGTATATGTATGTGTGTCTGTATGTAGGCATGTGTGTGTGTATGCATGCATGTGTGTATATGTGTGTATGTATGCATGCATGTGTGTATATGTGTGTATGTATGCATGTGTGTACATGTGTGTGTATGTATGCAAGTGTGTATGTATCCATGTGTGTATATGTGTATGTGTGTGTATACGGATGCTTTCCCTCTACCCAAGCATAGACACTTTTCCTTAGTGCCACTCAAATATCTCAAAATCATCTTGACCACATCCTAATGCTTTTTACCAAGATTAGACATATATCTACTCACAACTTGCATTGCAAATGCAACGTCTGGTCTCATAGCATACATGAGACTACCAACAATAGAGTGATAAGGAATCTTGGTCATGAATTCCTTTTCATCATCTAATTTGGGGCAATCATCTTTGCTTAATTTCACATATGTGGGTAAAGGTGTACTCAATGCCTTTCCACCCTACATATTGAACATGTGAAGTACTTTGGATATGTACTCACTTTGAGACAAGTATATGCATCAATTACTCCTATCATGAATAATGTGCATGCCAAGAATATGTTTGACATCCCCCAAATCCTTCATATCAAATGTCTCACTTAACCTCTTTTTGAGAATTGACAATTCATAAGAGGACTTCCTAGCAATCAACATATCATCCACATAAAGTATCAAGCATATCAATCTACCTTCTGAGCATCTTTTTGTGTAGAGAAAATTGTCCTCATTGCTTCGAGAATAGCCTTGAGACTTCATAAAAGAATCAAACTTTTGGTACCATTGTCTAGTCGACTGTTTAAGTCCGTATAAGCTCTTCTTCAGCTTACAAACTAGAATTTCTTTGCAAGGAACTACATAACTCTCTAGTTGTTCCATATAGATCTCATTCGTAAGATCTCCATGCAAGAAAGGAGTTTTCACATCCAGTTCGACTAGCTCTAAGTCCTCCATTGCAATGAATCCAAGCAACATTCGAAGGGTAGTCATCTTCACCACTAGGGAGAAGATTTCCTTGAAATCAATACCATATTGTTACAAAAAACCCTTTGCAACCTCATGCTTTGTACTTTGGAGAAGCACTATTTGATGTGAATTTCAACTTATATATCCATTTACATGGTAAAGCTTTGCTGCCCTTTGGCAAAGGCAATAAATCCTAAGTACCATTCTTGTGAATAGAGTCCAAATCACTCTTCATGGCAAGCTCCCACTTGACATGATCCTTTGTCTCCATGGCCTTTTTGTAGCAAGAAGACTCACCAAAATCTGTGAGCATAACAAAATCCAAACCTAGAACATATCTATCACCTGAAGAAGAACATTTGTAGAATGAAATGATCATACATTCTCTTAACATCCATATGTGCAATATTTTTATGCATGCTAACTAGAGGACTAGTATCCTCAAACACCAATCTTCTCACTTTAACCTCAATGGGTTGTTTATGAGTCTTAGACTCATTAAAAATGACATCACTACTTTTGATCATTGACCATGTTTCAGGATCCCATAAGCGATATCCAAATTGTCCTTCTCGACATATCCAAGAAAAATGCATTTCTTTGACTTATGATCCAGTTTTTGTCTAAGATTCTTGGGTATATGATCATATGGTTCACTCCCAAAAACTCAAAGATGATCATGATATGGTGGCTTTTCTGCCCATAACTCTTGTGCCACTTTCATACCTTTGGCATTAGTGTTAATAATGTGAAATGCAATCAATACTGCTTCTACCCAAAAGCCTTGTGGAAGGTTTGCATGATGGATCATAGAAACTACTCTATCTTGAATAGTTATACTCATCCTTTTAGCTACACCATTCTATAATGGGGTATAACGAGCTGTAAACTCTCTATGAATTCCTCTATACTGGTAGAAAAGGTTGAATTCATGTGAGGTATACTCACCCCCATTATCTAAACATAAAGCTTTCAGCTTAGTTCCTTTTATAGTCTCAACTAAAGCAATCCATTTTTTGAAGGTATGGAATGCCTCATCCTTCGATTTGATAGGATATATATAGACCTTAACAGTAGCATCATCTATGAAAGTGACAAAGTGAAAAGAACCACCTAATGACCTTGTGGGCATTGAACCACACACATCTGTATGAATGAGATTTAAAGGAAGAATTGAAGAGTCAATGTGCATTTAATGCACATTCTTAGTTTGCTTTCCATATTGACAATGCTCACAAAATGAAAAATCAGATAAATAACATAGGTAAGTAGCCAAAATGAGAAATATTTTCCATTCCACTACGAGATATGTGGCCCAAACGGCCATGCCAAATATAACCCATAGGTTGTTCAATAAAAGATAATATGTTCGTACTGTGATACAAATAAAGGATAAAGTGAGCCAACTTTGCTTCCTTCTACAATAACCATATTGCCCTTTGATATATGAAAGGACTAAACATAGAAAACCACCTTGTAATCAAGGTCATTAAGTTGACCAATTGACATCAAACTATGTAATAAGTGAAGTACATGGCATACATTATGCACAGTTAATTTTGAACCATCAATGAACTATGCAAACATATCTCCAATCCTAACAATGTTACACTGGTAAGAGTCACCAAGTCTCACAGTACCAAGAGACTTTGTTGTATAAGTAGAGAACCATTCTCTATGTGGTGTCACATGGAAAGAAGCACCAAAATCTAGCAGCCATGTGTGGGAAAGATAACTGGCCATAAGATCCTCAATAGGCACAATACTATTAAGTGTCAAAACATCATCATCATTAGAAATAACATTGATTTCTTCAATCTTCACGGTTGAAGTAGATGGTGCATGTAACTATTTAACATGCCCATCCACATTCTGCCCTTTATGTTTAGCAGCCTTTAATGGATAGGAGTCTTTCTTCATGTGTCCTTTCTTATGCCAATAATGGCATTTGATATCCCTCTTCCTTGATTTCCTTCTAATCTTATTCTGTTAACCATTTTTTTCCTTTTTCTTACTCCTATCATGTTGTTGATTCTTTCCTAGGTAAGAATCATGAAGACTATATGCATCTCCACTTTGAGTGCTGTTAGTCGGCCGCCAGATTGGGACAGGTATAACCGAAATCTTTGTAAAACAAGCGGGAAAGGCTGTTAGGTGCATATTTGTAATTTCTATATAAAGCAATGAAAAGGAATGCGCAAAAGGGGCGTTTTTTAGGCCATGTCGGGGTATCACCAGACTGTTCGTCTGGGTGAATGTCTGAGTGTTGCTGTAGTGTGTCTTGTTTAAGTTTTGCGTACTCTGGTGTACTGTGTATCTGTGCTGTTCTCTATTGATCTCGATTGCGTTGTGAGTTTAATTCCATTCAGTAAGTCGTTGGATCGTTGTCTGAAAGAAGTCGCTGTGGATCTTTGTGACGATTTATTCTGGTAAGACATACGACGTGACGCCCTTCTTCTTGTTTGAACCGCTAAGTACTGATGAGTCTGTGTGACTGTGGTAATCTTTCCTAAGAACGTTGTGCAAAAGTCGTGTTGTTATCGACCTGTAATTGTACGGTGAGAATTACCTATAGTTAAGGGTAATTCTAGTGTGTGTTAGTCATCAATACTGTAGGTTTGGAACTATAGGGACCTTTCGTGATCCGGTTTGCCTGATTGTGAGCGCTGTTTGGTGAAGGATGGACTACTGCTAAATGTTACAGTAGTGTGTTGTCCTGAATTAACTCGGTACCAAGATACTGACAAGTTTGGTACAGTGTAGTCGGTACATATGGTTGAGCTAAGACTGTGATGACATTGCCTAAGGACAGTATATTCCGATAGAGCTTTTAGTATCTGTACCTGAAGTAGTTATTTTTGGAACTAAGTATAGGGCCTCTGTCTAACAGACCCCTACCACTCCCAAGAACCCACTTAGGTGCTTAGATGCGTTTCTGATAGTTAGAAGAAACTAACAACGTTTAACACTGGTGTAGTAGCTACATTTAACACTTGGCGCCGTCTGTGGGAAGGTGGCATCAAGATTGTTGTTTATTTGTCGAAAGTGTTAGCAAGATTGCCATTTAATTGCGGAAAGGTGGCAACAGATCAGATTGTTGCAAACCTATTGTGGAAACGTGACTAAAATTTTTTCGACAGTAATAGTACGCGATTAGTACAAAAGATGATACATGCCGGTTACTCGATCCGGTGAAACGTATCCAAAGAACAACCTAACCGGGGTACTTAATTTGCTAAAAACGACTCTGAGAGGTAGAAGTACAACTAGCTCTAGCCCAGTTTTCAAGAAAGTAAAAAACGTTAGTAGTGATTCCGGTCATATTCCGGTGCAACGTGTTTCGCCTCTGGTAAATTCCGATACTATTTTGGCACAGTCTATCGAAGATATAGTAACTCCAGAATCTACAAGGATGCAGTCTGAAGTTAGTTTAACAATCTTGGGTAAAGATTCAGATTTGTTGACGAATAGGAACGCCTTAGCCAAAGAAACCAGTGAAGAAGAAGGAGTACTTTGTTTTGGTGAAAAATCGACACATTCCGGTGATATTTCGATAAAAAAATCAGTTTTCCGGCGATGGTTTACCATTTCTTGGTGAATCTTCAACCCAGTCACCGCTATTGGGAGTAAGCTTCCCTACATTTGACATCAAAAAGGAAGGTAGCCTGTTCGAAACCGAGATTCGAAGCATACTGAACAAGATTATCGAACCGAAAAGTGCACAATCCGACGATACAGATTCCAATAGTTCAGATATTCAACCCCGAGATACAGAAGATAGTCACAATACACTCGCCATGAACGGGCAACAACAACAACAGCAGCAGCAACAATAAGTATGCCCACCAAGGCCGACTCCGACAGGAGTAACGTACACCAAATTTGGTGGATTCCTAGGAGATGACCCGGATGCTCATGTATGCACATTCGAGATAAGCTACGCAATTCTCAACCATCCACCTGATCCGGCATATAAGGCTATTGTTTTCCAATTGACATTGGTCAACGAGCAGCTAGATGGCTTACATAATATGATATTAATCATTTCGGCACCTATGAAGCAGTAAGGGATGCCTTTTTGCAGAGATTCAGGCTAAAGAAGAACCGAGCCGAAATTTTTGACTACCTACAAAACAATAGACAGAAGATAAATCAAATTGTATAGGAGTACGCCACTCTATTCAGGATGCATCTAAGGCAGTTACCACCAACACACGCCAACCTACCGGACGACGTTATTACTCAGTGGTTTATCAATGGATTGACCCCGCAACTTAAGCAGATTATGATCATACGTTGTGTAGGAGCTATGACGCTAGATGCAGAAATTGCAATGGCTCTGCAGCTGGAAAACCTATCAACTATTGTCCAAATCATATTATTATGTGATGAAGTGATAGGAAGACCTGTGATAAAATCCATAGAGATTTGTTCCCATGGTTCATTTGGAATAGGAAGTGGCATTAATAATCCAAATGGTTTACCATGATGACGTTTGACACGCTGACATACAATGCATTGAGAAACATAATGTGCAATGTCTTTTTCCATGTGTGGCCAAAAGAAGAAATCTTTGCAAGCAGAAATAGTGCTCTGTATGCCTCTATGACCCATGTAAGATGGTTCATGCATTTCTTTAATGACAAAATCTTTAAAAGCTTGGGTTATGCACAATCTATGTTGAAAATAGAGAAAACCATTATGAAATGTATAATGTTCATCAGATAAAGATGTAGCATTATTGAAGTCATGCCATGCACGTGCAAAATACAAATCAGATGCATAAGTGGAAACCATTTCTTGAAAAGAATGAATTTGGATGGCAGAAATATTATTCAAAACAACAGAATGCAAAGGAAAACCGCTAAGAGCATCCGCTACAACATTAGCTTTACCAGGCTGATATTGTATCATGGGTTGGAAATTTTGAATGAATGATGCCCATTTAAGATGCCTATCAGAGATTAAGGGCTGATTTAATAAATGTTTAATAGTCCGTTGATCAGTTTTGATTAAGATCTCAGAGCCCATAAGATAGTGTTTCCAAATTCGCAAAGCATGCACAACTGCTAACAATTCTTTATCATACGTACTATAATTATGCTCTGAGGGTTTAAGCTTTCTACTCTCAAATGCAATGGGATGGTCATTTTGCATCAGAACGGCACCTATTCTTGAACCACTAGCATCAGTAACAACATGAAAGGGTTGTGAAAAATCAGGTAATTGTAAAACAGGTGCATGTGAAAGTGCATGTTTAAGTTTGTCAAAGGACTGTTGTTGGGTAAATCCCCATGCAAATTTTATTTTCTTTTTCAACAACAAAGTAAGAGGCAATGCTAAATAAGAAAAATTTCGAACAAACTTCCTATAGAAACTAGCCAACCCTAGAAAAGAACGAACATCATTGACTGATTGTGGTGTAGGCCATTCTATGATAACTCTAATCTTTTTCGGATCCACATGCACACCTTCACTTGAAATAATATGTCCTAAATATTCTAGCTTACGCTGAAAGAAATAACTCTTTTCAGGATTAGCATAAAGTGTGTTCTCTCGTAACAAATGAAAAACTATTTCAAGATGCTTTTCAGGTTCACTATCATTCTTACTTGTAAATAAGTATGTCATCAAAGAATACAAGAACAAAAGCTTGGTAATCAAGAAAAATATTGTTCATCATTCGCGCAAATGTAGCAGGGGCATTAGTAAGTCCAAAGGGCATTACCATAAATTCATAATGGCCATTTTGAGTTCTAAATGTAGTCTTAAAAATATCACTTTGTGTCATACGAATCTGATGGTAACCCGATTTAAGATCAATTTTACTAAAGACACGAGCTCCTCGTAACTTAATCTAAGAGATCATCTATTCGAGGAATAGGGTATCTATTCTTGATCGTGATCTTGTTAAGGGCTCTATAATCAATGCACATTCGATAAGTTTTATTCTTCTTCTCTACTAAGAGAACTGGTGCTCCAAATGGGGAAGAACTAGGCTTTATAAGTCCTTTTTGTAGTATGTCTTTTACTTGATTTTCTATTTCCTTTTGATGTAGTGGGCCATGTCTATAAGGCTGCTTTATGAGGAGGAGAACTACGAGGGACTAAGTCTATGCTATGGTCAGAGGATCCTCGAACTGGTGGTAGTTCAGAGGGAAATTCAGACATAAAACAATCCTTATAAGTACTCATGAAAGGTTTATATGCATCTGGAAGTGTATGAGTATAACCATTGATGACATTGACAAAAACAATGCATGAGTTAAATCCTTTCCTAAATGCACGTTCTACTTGAGTGTGACTAATCAATGGAAATGGCTAGAAATCATGCCGTGCAGACAAAGTAATGATTTGACCTTTGAAAGCAAACTTAAAGGTATGAGTATGGTAGTCAATACGTGGGTTATAATGGTGACGAAAAGGCATACCTAGTATAACATCATAAGATTGCAAAGGTGCAATTAAAAATGTTCGTGAATCAACATAAGGGCCTATGCTAATCGTAACATCTTGCACTTCTCGTGTTACATTATAACGACTACCTTGAAATGCAGCTTTCACTTTATACAAAGAAGGAAACTTTTGTAATTTAAGGTCTTGTACTAATAAATGTGAAATGAAGTCATATGAACTACCATCGTCATGTAGAATTTTAACTAGTTTGATATTTATTGTACCCTGCATGCAAGGAAGACAGTGTAGAGAGATATCGTTACCCAAGGTACTTAAATCCTTCTCCAGTGATTCCTCTGTCCAAACAGGAGGAATTTCTTCATTATAGACCTCCATGTTATGCAATCGAGTTGTAGCCGGTTTCATATGAAGAGGTTGCAATCTGCACCTTATTTTTGTATGTCCAGGTTTACCACAATTCTAGCAAGTGATTCGTGGTCGCTTCTGCTGGGCATTCACTGCTGAAGTTTGAAGGGTAGGTGGTTTGGTTGGTTGGAGAGATGAAGCAACGGGTGGAGTTGAATAATTGGATTGTGGAGGACGAGGAAAACTAGGGTAAGATGGGGCATTAAAATTACGCTTCATAGGAAATGAAGGTTTAACAGGAAATGGTCGTGGACGTGGTTGTTGTAGACGGAGTGACTTGGTTATGGACTGGAATTCTTTTTCTGCATCATAAGCAAAAGATATAGCCTCGTTGAGGGTTGTAGGTCGTAGGGTGTGAAGCTTAGCTTGGATTCCCACCTCCAAACCATCTTCGTATTTCTGCTGCAAGATATCTTCTGATACATCTTCAAGCATTCGTACAAGTAGTAAAGTTTTGCCAGAACCGCTCTGTGTAGGTAGTAACCGTATCACCCTCCTTCCATGTAAGGGTCGTCCATGCTTGTCGAACATGCAAATGGTATTGAGGAGGAAGAAATGAATCCTTCATGTTTTCTTGAAAAGCCTTCCTAGTTGTTGGACGCTCTGTACTGTGCCGCAGGATATTCCACCAGAGTTGTGCTTTACCTACTAAATAGTTAGTGGCAAATTTAACTTTTTCACTTTCAGCATACATTTCATCGATATAAAAATCATCAAACTGCGATAACCAAGAAAGTACTAAAGGCCCATCCTTTCGGCCATCAAATCAGTAGAAACTGGTAGTTTCTATTACCAATCTTTGAATGAGTAACATCAGATTGGGCAGACACAATAGCTTTTACTACTCTCGTAAGGTTGTCTTCCTCAGCTTGCATCTTTTGGAGGATTTCATCACGTTGTCGGATCTCGTTCTGAGCTTCTTGAAGCTCATGCCGCAAGAGCTCTAGTTGTTGTTCAAGTGTTGCCGCAGGTAGAGGTGAATTACTGTAATCCTCCATGGTGCTCTTGGACCCTTGCTCTCAACCTTGGTGTATTGAACCTTCTTGTTTGCAACCTTGGTGTCTCGATCCCGTGTTCTCAACCTTGCTTGGTATCTTGAACACTCAATCAAGTGCCACCCAAGGATTTTGAAGGAATTCACACTTCCAAGCTATCTCATTGGAAAGTTTGTTCTGAGAGCTTTCCAACGGTATATTACACGCCTCAATCCGACCTACGGATTGAGAGATACACTTGATTCTTTCTTGGGTCCAATCTTGAAATCGACGCGCACGCCTTCCACAAGTAAGAAAGAGAGAGAACTTGAGTACAACTCCAAGAGATGGTGGAGTGGTCAAAGTACTTCCCTTGAAAGTAGGAGGTTGTGGGTTCAAATCCTCCTACCTTAGGGACTCTAAACCTCTCTATTACCACTCAAAAATTAAAATTGCCTCGCGCGTAGCCTACGGCTGCCAACGGTCACCAAGGGAGCCTTGGGTGCCAATGTATTGCCTAAGTTCTTTGCCTTAGTCGACGCCTTGGAGTATACCGAAGGAGTAAACGTAGGTGAAAACGTACGTTCTAGTTCTGGAACAGGAACAGAAACAGAAACCGAAACCGAAACCGAAACAGAAACCGAAACCGAAGACGAAGACGAAGACGGAGATGGAGACGGAGATGGAGATGAATCGGAATTCAGAATCGCAAACAGAGAACAGAACCCTCTGTATTGACATGTGCAGAGCTCTGATACCACTGTTGTCAGGATCTTGCTCACGCGCATACAGAGATTACGGACGCAGAAAAACACACAGAAAATAGAGACGACAAGAGACGAGACCGAACGCAAGATTGGGTGCAATCTCCCCCCATGCACTTTGTTTCGACAGTCCACAGAGTGCATGTATTTATAGGAATTTTGATTACGTCGAAAAGAGTGGTTACAAGAGGGCGGCTTTGAAAAGTAGGCGTGAAACTAAAAGTTAGTAACTTTTACAGAAAGCCATTACTTTGAATAACAAAAACTACGGTCTACAACGACCCTTATTCTAACCATTACTTTTCTAACAATAGAACCTTCTACGCAAGTTTACTTACAAGCTAAATAATAATTATTCGGATTATTGATGTCCGCCCTTTCACGCCTTGCACGCTCCTCATGAACCTTCAGCTGCTATATCAGAAACATCAAAAACATATTAATACATTAATAATATAACACTTTAGCAATAGAAGCTCCAGTGCCCACTACACCGAAGGAAGTAATGCGCTTCATGGGCCAAGTAAGATGGCATGGTCGACACTTACGATGGCTTTCTCACTTGGCAATACCACTGAACAGATTAATCACCAAGACTCCTTAATAGTTTGAGTGGACTCAGGAATGTCATATAGCATTTGATCGCTTAAAGCGTTTATTAACACAAGTTCCCATATTACAGCCTCGTGACTGGGATCGCCCATTTCATGTATTCATTGATGCTTCAGATATAGCAATAGGAAGCGTTCTAATGCAACAAACCGATAAGTGGTTCAGACGAGTGTACTATGCAAGTCGAAGATTAGCCCCTGCTGAAAAGAATTACTCTGTAATAGAAAGAGAATGTCTAGGTCTAGTATATTTTGTCAAAAAATTTAGACATTACTTGTTGGGCCGTAAATTTACTTTTCATGTAGATCATGTTGCACTTGTCTATCTAGTTCGGCAACAACATCTAGGTGGTCAATTAGCACGATGGGTTTTGCTTTTACAGGAGTTTGACTACGAAATCATTCATCGGCCAAGCAGTTCACATGCCTTAGCAGATTTCCTCTCCTGCTTAGACTCCGGCGAAGCTCCAGTAGGCATAGATGACACAACTCCAGCGATTTATATCTCTGAACCCACGAATGATGAAATTACAGACCCACCTATGCCATCTACATACTATGATCAAATATTGACCTTTCTCACTGATGGATACCTTCCATCTCAGACTTCTACGACAATACACAGGAAAACTGCAGTTTTCAGTCGCCGATTTTGGTTGATTCCTAGAGAATTATACTATGTGGATTATACTGGAATTTTACTTCGATGTATTCCACCACATGAGGTTAACTCAGTTATTACTTTGGCTCACTCAATTCCTTCCGGTGGCCATTTTGCTGCAGACTTAACAGACCGGAAAATTCTGCAAAGTGGTCTCTGGTGGCCTACTATGTACAGAGATGTATCACAGTTTGTCAAACAATGTGATACTTGTCAAAGATCTGGACAGCCCCTGCAACGACCTCTTTCCCCTCTACAACCTGTCTTGCCATTAGAACCTTTTCAAAAGTGGGGTCTAGATTTCATCCGACCGATTACACCTCCAGCAGTCCTCAGTAACAATCGTTACATACTAACCTGTACAGACTATGCAACCAGATGGGCAGAAGCCTGGGCTTTACGATCTGCTACAGCTATTGCGGTAGCAAAGTGTCTGCTAACCGATGTCTTCCCACGTTTTGGATTACCACTGAAACTTGTTGCAGATCAAGGCACTCATTTTGCCAACAATCTAATGAAAGTACTGACACATTCGTTTCAAGTCACACATAAATTTAGTTCACCATATTATCCACGTGCAAATGGTTTGGCTGAGAGTACAAACAAATCTTTGTTGAATATGCTTCGGAAACTCATTTTAGAAGCAACGGAAAGATGGGATCAACTGCTACCTGCAGTATTATGGGCATATCGGACTACATACAAGGTAACAACAGGATTAACCCCATTCAAACTAGCTTATGGATTAGAAGAAATAGCACCGATGGAGATAGTTATACCAAGTTTACGAGTAGCAATCGCTCAGAAACTGCCACCGGAAGACTCACTGTCATTTCGGTTGGATACACTCAGAGGATTAGACGAGCATCGATGGCACAACTTTTTAACTATGCAGGAAGTATAGCTAAGACAAGCTGGGACGCATGATCGACATTTGAAAACTCCAATTTTTATGGTGGGAAAACTTGTCCTTTTATACAATGCAAAGTCGAATCGGTCTGCTGGTAAATTCAAATTACGATGGTATGGCCCGTACCGGATTTCAGAACAAGTGGGCCCAACAACTTTTTGGTTGACCACGTTGACCGAAAACCCTCTTCCGAAAGTCATCAATGGTTTGAAGCTGCGGCCATATCAACACACAGCGAACCCGCACTGAAACATTTTGCGGTTGGCCACGTTTTTTTGGCATTCACTTTTCTTTTCTTTTCTTTTCTTTTAGTTTTGCGTGTTAATAATACAAGTCTGTAAATATCCGCGTTTTGAAACCTATTTATGTCCACAGCTGCCCTACCCTTGCCAACTACTCACGCATGCACACCGAAGGTTAAAAAAATTATCATGTCAATATCCCATGATGATTAATCATCCTTCATTGCTCTCCCTAGCAAAGCATCTACTTAACCTTCTCCAGTTCGCCGAAAAAACGCTATTGCGCTTTTGTGACTTGTGCTCTGTGTTTACCCTATGCTCTGTGTACCTGTGTTCTGTGTCTTCGTGTGCGCCATGGAAGCCTTGGCTAACTACGCCGCTTTTCGTGAGGGTCTCCCTACCGAGGTAGGAGAGTACTTGCACATACGTGGGTTGGCAAACTTCGTTGAACTGCCTTGGCATTCAGTGGAGTCCCACCCATTCTTCGCCAACATCACCTCCGCCATCGCCAACACACTTGCCAATGAGCAAAGATGGGCTATCACTTCCTTACCCTCCCGAACCGTAATCACCTTCCAAACTTTCGCTGAGTCGTATGGACTCCCTTCGCAAGGCCGAGAGAATGGTCCGAATTTTCCATTAGCCACCATGAACCATTTATTCCCTAGATACTCATCCAACGAATATGCAATCTTATGTCAACCAGAACCAGAAAGATCCGCCCTTCAATTCCTAGTAGCCATCCTTAACCTCCAAAAGCGGACTTACGGCATTTCCCGTCCATTCTACTCAGCCATAGACCTAGCAACCCGAGAACCAATAAATTTCGCATCATATTTCTTCCACAGAATCCACAAAGAATGTGTAGCTATCATGAAACAGGTAAACAAAGGAGGCATGCCGAGATCCAAAGTGCCACACATCCTATCATTTCTCTTTCCGGCCATCCTTGCAGCACAACCTCCACCGCAAGGACCAGTTATGCGACACGAAGAGTCAGTACAGCTGTGGGACGACAAAGAAGAAGATGAAGAGGAACTAAACCAGCTATTCCGCAGAAAAAGAATAAGAATTAGCTCTTCTGAAAGTGAAGCACAAGGATCTGGCGGAGGGAACAAGGATGGCGACAAAGAAGATGATAAACAGGATGAAGAAACATTCCACAACACCACAACCTCCATGCAGAATGAATCCTCTGCGCAATCTTCCCAGGAGCAACAACAAGAAACCCGTATTGAAGCTGAAACAACATCGACCGAAGAAACATCAAAGCAGCAGTCTGAAGGAGAACAACAAACAGAGGAAGAACAAGCTGCTAAAGAAGCACTGGACAGACTACTTAAGGCAGTGGAATCCACATTTGCGGAGCAGGAACAACAAATCATAAATCAGGTAATAACTCAAACCGTAACTCCTACTCCCCCACCGGAACAACCCATCATCCCCATCCAGCCCATCCACCCTACCGAACCCACCGATTCCACATCCTCCTCCCTCAACTACTCTCCACCGAATTCCCAACAGCTCCTCAACGCATCCTCTTCCCAACCACGACCCTAGTTACCCCTCCCTTCCATTCCAATACTTTCTGAACTGGCCAATATGGGTCAAGTCCTCATCAACCTATCGCAGCAACTGCCCATCCAAATGAAAGCAGCCACAGACAGTATCCGGAACGAACTGCAACATAAAGTGGATATTCTAGAAGCTGACATCAGCCCCCTTCAAGAAGAAGTGCTAATTGTCAAAGCCGAAAAACCAATCCCTGCAAGAGCAATTGAACGAATTACAAGCAAAACTTACAGAACAAGAAATGATTATCAATCAAAGAGATGTGGCTGTGGCAGAACTTACAAAGAAAGAAGAATTATTGCAGATTGCGAATGAAGAAATCAACAAAATGAAGCAAGACATACAGGACAAGGAAGATGCAAGGATTGCCTTAGGAAACCTACTGGAAGAGACTAGAACACAACTCACTGAACTAGTGCAACAGAGTCAAGAACAGCAGATGCAGCATAAAAGAACAGAAGAAGAGCTTCACCGGACAAATGAAAATCTAGCAGATGTAAATAATATGCTAAAACATTACTTAACTAAGGAGAAATAGACACAGAAAGTGATTATAGATCTCAGACATGAAAGAGAATCATATATAAGAACAATGAATTTTCAAGTTCAGGAGATCGAGCGACGCGAAAACCAACTGGCCAACCAAAAAGAACGAGTACAGAAGATGGAGCAGCAGCTGGACCATATGAAGATTTCCAGAGACGCAGCGCTGGCCAACGACTTATACCTGCAAGAGGCTTTTTTGCAGAATCAAGCCGAAATTTTGCTAACCGAAGCCATTGCCATGAGTTCTGTTAAAGTAGATGCGCAGTTACTAGAACCAGATACATTAAAACAGTTATTAGAAACACTTAAGAAAAAGATCGCCTGTACATTTAGATTAGCCCGAAACATGTACTTAGAACGAATAGTCGATGAACAATAGTTTTGCAACATGCGGGTTCGAGTCCACCGTGCGTGCTAGTGTTAGTCGGCCGCCGGATTGGGACAGGTATAACAGAAATCTTTGTAAAACACGCGCGAAAGGCTGTTACGCGCATATTTGTAATTTCTATATAAAGCAATGAAAAGGAATGCGCAAAAGGGGCGTTTTTTAGGCCATGTCGGGGTATCACCAGACTGTTTGTCTGGGTGAATGTCTGAGTGTTGCTGTAGTGTGTCTTGTTTAAGTTCTGCGTACTCTGGTGTACTGTGTATCTGTGCTCTTCTCTATTGATCTCGATTGCGTTGTGAGTTTAATTCCATTCAGTAAGTCGTTGGATCGTTGTCTGAAAGAAGTCGCTGTGGATCTTTGTGACGATTTATTCTGGTAAGACGTACGACGTGACGCCCTTCTTCTTGTTTGAACCGCTAAGTACTGATGAGTCTATGTGACTGTGGTAATCTTTCCTAAGAACGTTGTGCAGAAGTCGTGTTGTTATCGACCTGTAACTGTACGGTGAGAATTACCGATAGTTAAGGGTAATTCCAGTGTGTGTTAGTCATCATTACTGTAGGTTTGGAACTATAGGGACCTTCTGTGATCCGGTTTGTCTGATTGTGAGCGCTGTTTGGTGAAGGATGGACTACTGCTAAATGTTATAGTAGCATGTTGTCCTGAATTAACTCGGTACCAAGATACTGATAAGTTTGGTACAGTGTAGTCGGTACATATGGTTGAGCTAAGACTGTGATGACATTGCCTAAGGACAGTATATTCTGATAGAGCTTTTAGTATCTGTACCCGAAGTAGTTATTTTGGGAATTAAGTACAGGGCCTCTGTCTAATAGACCCCTACCACTCCCAAGAACCCACTTAGGTGCTTAGATGCGTTTTTGATAGTTAGAAGAAACTAACAGCGTTTAACACTAGTGTAGTAGCTACGTTTAATAGTGCCAACCATAGATTTTCTATGAATCTCCTCACTCAAGAGTGCCCCACGTATGTCATCATAGACCAATTTACCACCACGTGCACTATTGCTAATAGCTATGCAGAATGTATCCCATGCTGATGGCAAGGTGCATAACAACAAAACTACTTTCATTTCATTATTCATGTCCATTTTCTGAGCCTCTACCTAGGAGAATATAGCATCAAACTCATTTAGATGAGCAACAACACTGTGTGTATCCTTCATGCAAAGGTCATATAAGTTTCTTATCAGATACACTTTATTTGATGTCGTTTCTTTTTCATATGTATTGCATAACTTCTTTCAAAGCTCCTTCATACTTTCACAATCCAATATTGTAAAGTAAACCTTATCTTCTAGGTGCAATCGAATGCTAGACCTGGCCATTTCATCCAACTCATCCCAATCATCTTCATCCATGTCAGCAAGCTTCTTTGAGATTCCATTTACTGACTTCCATTGCCTTCTTATGAGTCAACACACCTTTAATCTAATTCTTTCATAGAGAAACATTTGTGCCATCAAATTTTTGGATCTCAAAAATGGTTGATGATAAAGAACTGAATAGAATGATAATGGAGCTAGAAGAGTTTGAACACCAATAAGGCTCAAAAGGATGACCAAGTATCAAATTACCAATAAGTGTATCAAGGAGTAAATCAAGCACTGTGTAGTTGAAAAAACCAAAAAATATGGAAAACATTTGCCAGAGTATCTTGTGAAAAATGAGCATATGACCAGTGTCAAAATCTTATAAAATTGCAAGTACCAACATGTTAACCTACATAGTGAATCCCTGACTCCACTACATATAATCACTTACCCGAAAGAAGCCAACTAGGCTTATCGAGCACTTATGAACAATTATCATACATCTCCTATGGTGAGGTTGGGTAAGTCCTCCACCTCCATCACCGAAGAGACCCCAACATCTGGGTGTCTACCAGTTAAGAAAACCTCACCACAAACCTCTTTATAAAACGTAAAAGGCTTTATGCAAAAAATGTAACCGCTATATCAATGACCACACGCACGTACATAAGCGGTATCCATAGAAGCATACATAGTGTGTATGTGCACAATATATGCCATAAAATTGCACTGAAGGTTGAATTCACAGCCCAAACACTAGCCAACAACACCTATAAGTGTTTGTCAACTCTATTCTTTATGCTTACAAACCTGCATAAATTTGTAGTGGCCGCTCTCACCACAACTAAAAAATGTATCAAGTAACCTATAGACTTACTAGCATGGCTGAAAACATAGCCCAAAAGATGAATATTTGTTGTTGGAGAAGTACAAAAGAGCACTCTTCATGATGTTCTTGAACCTGTGTAATGAGAACTATGCGTGAAAGTACTCTAGAATGACTCCAAAAATCACCCCAAAAATGTTTCAAAATAGGCTTTGAAAGCAAAGAATGAAGCTTTGAGGGCCCAAAACATGTTCAACGTAACGTTAACCTTAGTCTTTCCCCTTCTTCAAACACCACAAGAGTGTAGCTTAGTGGCAAGAGATTACGGGTTAAGCAAGCTCCAAGCGTAACAGTACTAGGATGGGTGACCTCTCGAGAAGTACCTAGAACCTCTATCTTCCTTCATCATTGAGGTCCTCCCTTGCGTGCACCGAATGGTGCCAACAATGACTCGAATGACAAGATATGTCAAGGTCCATTTCTTAATCACCGCCTTAGATGTAAGCTTTGGAGAAACCCTTGGGTGGGTGGGTAGGTGCTCGCTTCATTCTCACAAAAGGAGCAAAGTTTTTGTGTTGAAATGCTCTTAGACCGGTGAAGTATTTTGATAATGATGCACCTCAGTGGAATCTCCTTCTCAAGAGCTTCATGACAATACCCTCATGGGTAGAAAACCAAGCTCCAAATGCCACATATAGTACTTTGCATTGAAGCTACAAAATACACAAAAAACACACAATACACAGACCACAAACACAAATTTCTTAGGTCACAAAAATGTAGTGGAACTTACAGTTTGTGGCTGACCAGACCACTATATTTTTTATTAAAGAACATATAAAAAAGTGTTCGACAGTCATTTGTCCTTCCACATGGACACTAACGGTAACGCAACCAAGCTCTAGTCAAAAGCTGATTTTTAGAAACAGTGCATTTTAAATGACACAAAATTGTAATGAGAGTATGCCAATTTGCAAAATTTCTAGGGTCTTAAAGGTTTAATTTTTTTTTTGGAGAACGCTACATTTTGGATATTACTCAAGACTAAATTATGGAGAAATGTTGAGCCCTTGTTCTCAAGGAAAAATTAGGAAAATTTATGTATATGTCAATGAAAAATTTAGGGATGAATCCAATGTTATTGTTACACATATCCAAGCGGTGTGTACCCTCTCTATATATGGATCAATGATTGTTCCTCGTTTAGATACTCTTGTCCAGATCCAATGAGGACTATAACTAAACTAGACAATTCCTATAGTAACTACCTTAGTGAATATGCTTACAAGAAAAATAAATATGCTAGGTAGCAAAATCAGTGTGCTAAATAACATAGCCCGTGTGCTACATAATTTATAAAGTATATCTACAAACATAGTGAACATGCCATGTAGCACAATTAAGATGCTAATTAAATCATTCATTATGCTAACTAAGAGATGGGTATGCTAATTAAAATAGTTAGTATTGTAAATAGCATACTTTGTATCTTACTTAGCAGAGTATGTATGCTAATTACCATATGATGCATGGTAATTAGCATAGTCAACATTCTAGGTATCATAAATAGCAGGTTTATTAGCACACTAAGTACATGCTAGGTCGATTGGTTGAGTCCCTTGCCTCTTTAGGCAAGGGTGAGGATTTGACCCTCCCCATCAACAGGACATATGAAAAATGAGTTGTAGGCTACATGCAATTAAGCCAGTTTAAGAATTTGGGCTTTGTAAAAACTCTCATTTAACCCCTCCTCTATTTGATAAGGGGGGGTCCCATGGGTACTATGCCCATTTAACTTGTACATTTTTTCTTTCAAAATTAAAGCCTGAGGGAGTAGGCTTCAGTCAAACCTCCATAAAACAAAAAAGTATGCTAATTACAACAATATGTGCTAATTAGCATATTCCTTGTGATACTTAGCACAAGTCAACATGCTAATGAGGATAATGAATATGCTAATTAGAAAATTCATAATATTAATTAGCATGTCATTATGCTAATTAGCACAATAGTTTGGTAATTAGAATAGTCAAATGCTAATTACACATTCATTATGCTAACTAGCATTTCATTATGCTAAATAGCATAATAGTTTGTCAAGTAGCACAATTCATATGATAATTAGCATAGTAAATATGCTATTCAACAAAGTCCACATGCTAGTTAGCACATTCTATATGCTAATTAGTAAGATCTTTATGTTAATTAGTATTGTTATTTACTAATTAGCACAATACAATTGATAGTTCCCACAATCACTATGTTATCCAACATAGTCAATATAGTAATTAGTATATTACATATGTTGATTACCATGATCATTATGTTAGTTAGCATTGTCATTATGCCAATTAGAAAGTCCATATGCTATTTAGCATAGCCATTTTTCTAATTGGTGCAATCAATATGCTATTTAGCACATTATGTATGCTAATTAGCACATTATGTATTCTAATTAGAATTATCATTATCATAATTAGAATTTGGATTGTACTAATTAGCACTTTATATATATGCTAATATGCATAGATATTATGCTAATTAACATTTTGCATTATGCTAATTGTTACAATCACTATGATAATTATCACTTTGAATATGTTGATTATCACACCATTTTGTTAATTTTCACAGCCTATATGATAATTTGCAATGTGACTTTGATAATAAGTAGTACCTATGCTAACTAGCACATGTGTATGGTAACCAACAAAATTAATATGGTACTTATCACATTCCATATGGTAATTATCAAAGTCACTATCCTACTTAGATAGCTAGTATGCTAATTAACATAGCTTATATGCTAATAAGCATAGACACTATGCTAAATAGCATAGTCACTATTTTTAAATAGCATAGTCACTATGCTAATTAGCACATCTTATCTTATAATTAGCTTACCCTATCTGCTAATTAGCATAGTCCTTATGCTAACTAGCACAATCACTATGATAAATAGAAAAAGTGAGCATGCAAGCTACTATAGTACATATGTTAACTAGCACATCCGTATGATAACAAACACAATAGTTATATGGTACTCAACATAGTCTATATGGTGATTAGCACCCTGCATGGTAATTGACATAGTCACTATGTAACTAGCATAGTTTGTATGCTAATGAGCACATTCACTATCTCAACTATCATGGCACTTATTAGCTAGATCTGATTAGAGAATATATTGATTAGCCTAAAGAACATGCTAACTAGCACATGTCATATGCTAGTTAACATAGTCCCTATACCAACATTGTGTAAGATAGACTTTTTCTTAACATGATATGGTAGTTAAGGATTCTACGGAGATGATCATTAATGATGGTTTTTTTTTCCTTGAAGGGAGAGATCTTTTAGAATTTTTGATAGAAATATTGAGACTTCATGATTGGGCTAAGAAATTTTGAGTTGTTGAGGCCGTTGTTGGTCCGATGAATGAAAGAGAGATGTACCTATTTCTATGAGTACCCCATCTAAATATACTTTGTAAAGGATGGCTCGAACGAGCTTTGGTTCAAGATTCACAAAGTTGGGTGCCAAGGCAAATGTGCTACTTGTGAATCTTCTGATGATATCATGAAGAAAGGTTGTGTTAGAAAGAAGCACTTTCAAAACTGTTACCCATCTTCTAGAGTCAATTTTATTTCGGATGTAACATGCTCTACTTTTCCATGAAAAATAATGCTTGATGGAAGAATTTAAGGATTATGGATTTGAAAACTTGGAAACATGTACCAATAAGAATTCAATGCAAGTTATTGTTATTGTTTGCATATGAGAAAGAAAAAACAAACATGGAAAAAGCTTCAAAAGAAATATTTTGTATCAAAAGAAGATGTATTCTTGGTTTTTTTAAGTTATTACAGATTAAATTGAAAAGTTCTATCAGCATAACTACATTGCTATATCAAAAGCACATCAATTTAGGAATTTCATTCAGATATATCAAGATGATGTAATTGTTTTAGTTATCGATTTTATCAAAAACCATACATTCCAAAAGAAAAATGAGATTCAAAGTATGCATTGGCACTCAAGTGAGATAATCATTCTTTTTCTTCTTCTTATTATCACACACTATTAGAGAGTTCGCACCACTATAAAAACCATCCATTTCTTTATATGCAATGACAAGATGCATGATACATCATTTTTCTAGCATTTCCTAATGTTGTATTGTGATTGATCATGCTAGAAGGGCATTCATTCAATATGGGACTAGATTTTCAAAGATGGTGTGGCCTCACATTTCAAGGTTGCTAGGCCATTTTATTTTATTGCAAGAAATGGAGGGCTCACATGAAGGGAGTTGTGTGTTGTGCTCTCATGAGCAAAGATGCTACCGCGTACTAGTGGAAGGGTCCATATATGATGAGCTAGAGCAAGATCTAATCTCTCTAGGTCGATTGCTCAAGGTCTTTGGTTGTTTTTTCTCATACAACTTCATTCTAAGGTAACTGATGGCACTTGTATTATCCACCTAGTTGTAACCATCTATACATTGTTCATTAATGTCTTGTAATAAACTTGGAAGCCTTTCGAGTGCTTTTGGAAAGTTTAGTACTATATAAATTATATATTGACCTAGAGGGATCTGATAGCCTCATTAGAGGGATTGGTAGCCACATTACCTCTCTTCTTGAAACAATTACTCTATTTTCAAATAGAAAGTTCTATGACACTCACTCCTATCAATTGAGTCCAGCTAAAAACCCAACCATGCAAATGGAAAAGACAAACATCCTAATGATGAGGGAATATCCTATGTCGTTAAAAATGTTCTTATATTAGGTAAAAGACACTCACAAAATGTCAACTCTCATGTCAATGTCCTCTTAATCGCAAATCCATGTTCAAAGATGTTCTTGTATGTGAAAAAATATACCTTGGCTTTTATCTTCTTCCCATTGCATCAAAGTCATGTTCTCATAAGATAAGTACCTATTCTCACAAGATAAGGGCCAACATTGTGTCTGAGATGTGCATCTTTCATATTACTTAATTTAAACGCTAGATTGTGTGCAATTATGATTTGAAACATATGTTAATCCCTTTTCCTAATCTTAAATTTTTAGTCCTTATTTTGAACTAGAAGATTTGTTTCAAGGCATTTCCTATCTTGAATGGATATACATCTAGATACAATGGAATCTTTGATGATGGAGGGGGAAGGAAAATTTAACTTTACTATAGGATATCTATGCAAGTAGGCTTCTTATATGCCTCACATTCCAATTAGCTCAGGTGGCATGTGGAATCTTTTGAAATGTTTTTGCTTCTTTATATGATTATTTAGAGATTTAATTTCTTGATCATGTGCTCCTATTATAACGGAAACTCTACTAAACAGTTCCTAATTTTAATGCATCACACATATAGGGTCTAGCTTGACTTCCATATATGGAACTTCTACCTCTTCCATCAATAGTCATACCAATACTAGCCACATATTTACTAATAATATTTGTCCATTTATTTAATTCTTGGAGAAACTATGTCAAATGCTTCTCATAATTTTTTTTTCGCTTTGTTTATTTTGCTTCTACTTGTACATATATGAGTCTTACAAGAGAATTTATGTTTTCTTTTGGAAATTTTTCATAGCTATAGTTGAGTGTATATTGCTAAGGCGCCTATTTTTGGATCCATGCATGGAAATTGATATAGCTATGCATATTCTCACTTATAGTCAGAGTCCATTGGTGGTTGCAAGAAATCTAGTGTTTCATGCACGCACAAAGCAGACTGAGGTTTTCTATCATTATGTTAGAGAATGCCCTCATGATGGAGATATTGATTTGGTATATGTACTTACACAAGATAATGTGCTAAATAAATTCACCAAGCTCTTCCATGGAAAAAGATTTAAGCTTTTCACAAAGATGTAGGCTTATTAGCTTGTGGGGTCTGATTTGTCACTCCCTTTATGTGTTCACATCATTCACTTTGAGGGCGTTGCTACACTTATGTGTCCCTCAAGTAGCTTTGATGTGAAACATTTCCCTATACATTCGCACTTTTTACACTAGTACTAGCTAGAGGGTTTTTCCACATGTAATCACATATACATGATATAATAATATGTGCTGGTACTTTGTACTTACGCATTCACTTATAGCTCTCACTTCACTCATTCTTATACTTCTGATTATCTATCTGTAGAGAGCTCCTCCAACCATCATGTGTCTCTATGCTTCAATCTCCTTCTTCGCTCTTGTGTGTACTTCTATTCAAGCTTCCTAACTCAATTCTACACCCAACAAGTATTGGTTTCTTTTCTTTCCTATAACTTATCTCTAAGGGAAGCATTGGCATTTGTACAATCCACCTAGTTTCTTGTTTTTGTTACTATTTTTTTTTCAAAGGGAAGTTCGGCAATAGCCTATTCTCCCAAGCTTTAATTAATAGAAAAAATAGCTAAACAAGAGGACGGGTGTAGTATCCAAGAGACCCCCGAATCCCACAAAGGAGGGGCTGCCTATGCATTACTAGAGGGCTTTACAAAGAAGGTTGATAATCCTCTACCCCCCCTCATGTGGGGCCCAATTGCTTTTAATCTTGTTGTTCTCAAGGAAAAACACTTTATGATGTCTAAAAGGTGGGTGCTTCTTACAGTTGGAAATTCCTTTTCCTTAAAGGAAAATATATTTTTTGATCGACCATTGTTTAGGAGGGTTTCCAAAGTTAGTAGCACATCTCTATTTCTATATTTTCCAGAGGGTCTTACCTCTTCTAGCATTCCACAATATTGAGGAACATCCGATCGCTTTAGCTAGCGATGCTTGCTTCCAATTTATTTATCCTTTTAGTAGCATGATTCTCCCAAAGGCCTGACCGATCGAAATTGACTTGGGGCATGAAAACAAGAGGTGTCCCAAATCCTCATTGCCATGTAGGCATCGTTTGCACCAAGGGGGAACCCCGTAAATTTTGTTAGCTTTTACATTGGTCCAAATGCCCTATGGGGGATTTTCCACAAAAGCACAATATTTTCTATCTCGATAAGGGGGTGCCAAAGGGATTGGAACTTAAAGTTCCACCTCAAGACCATCCAATCCAAACACCATTTCCTATTAAGCATGACATGAAAGTCCACATTCCACTTGAATCTCATAATTTTATCAAGGCTATTGCCATTATGCCATCTAAGACCCTAAGGGTGGGGAAAGTCATGACCAATGACGATGCGAGTCCTTGAGTGCTCCCAAGCATTGAATCTGCTCTACAACAGGCACCATTCTTCATAGTCAACTCTTAAAGCGAGATCAATGTCCTTAAACCTAATCCATTGGCCAATTTCTTGGTTCTAGCGGTGTTTCCATATATGAATACTTTTGTTCCAAAGATTCCTAGCTTTTTGAAGGTTCTAAGAATCCATGCCTTTGATGTCCTTGATTGAGAACTAGATCCAATCATTTTGTCTAATCTTGGCTGCTCACTTCCAATCTTCATTGATCCTCACAAACTATTTAGCCTTGTTCTAACTCTTCCACAAAGAGCAAACCAGGCTCGAGCCTCTAGGAATCACCAGAAAGGGTGAGAAAAAAAGGGTGATAAGTTTGAGACCCTTCCACCCCAGGAGGCCTGTAAGCTTGAGAGCACTCTTATTTCTAAAAATAAACTTGGACCAAGAGTCATCCGTGTTACTCCAAGCTTTAACTAACCATTTTTCTACCAACTTATTGGCCATCCCTTCAATTTCAAGAATGTCCCAATCACCTTGATCTTTTTGGCTAATGTAGGTAGCCCATTTAATTTTGGGGATACCCCTTCTATTAGCGTCAACCATTGAGAGAAAGCTCCTAGAAATTCTTTCCAATTTGATAATCCCTTGGTCTTTTGGTCTCCAGCAGGAGAGAAAATAACTTATCGAAGAAAGGTGGAAGGTGTTGACCACCATAGTCCAACCCGCCAGGTTGATCTACATGCCTTTCTAGTATGTCAACTTATTCTCGAGCCTAGAGAGGGCCTAGTTCCATCGTTGTCCCATCGAAACGTCGAATCCCATAGGAATACCTAAGAGGCATAAGATTTGTCTGCTAGGGATCAACTAGCATAAGTGGTCTACTAACAATTGAGGGGGTGCCCAATAATATCCCTAAAAGCTATTTTTGGGTGATTATTTGGATCTTGATGCCTCACAAAATGCATTAAGACAGGCCTAAAAGGTATCAATGCTTATTGGATCTTTATGTGAAAAAGCATTAATGTCATCAACAAAGAGTCTCATGATCATCTAATCTTGATTGAGAGGAAGAGTGAGGCCTTGAATAAGACCTAGGTGTGCTTGATGTTTAACAAGGTAGTTGAGAGCATCGCCCACAATAGAAAAGAGAAGTGGGGGCAGCGGGTATCCTTGTCTGATGAAACATTTTAATCTAATCACTTGAGAAAGCTGGCCAATGATGTTGATCTAAGCAGAGACATTTCCTAACAACATAGCGACTTTCTTAATGAACTTTTGGCCGAATCCCAATTCTTTCAATGCTTTGAGAATGAAGTCCACTCAAGTCTGACATATGCTTTGTCAAAGGCTATCTTAAGGAAGACATCAATAATGGCCTTGAGGATGGATCTCCCCTTCATGAACCCTTTTTTATCCTCACTAATCGAGTCTTCCAGGTGACAAGTAATAGAGTTCTCAATTGCCTTTGTTAGGATCTTGTAACCAATTTGTAACATGGTAATTGGATGCCAATTTTCAATCCTATTTTTGCTTCCTTTGTTATGAATGAGCTTGACAACTCCGACATAGATGGAAAAGCATGAGTGGAAAGACTATTTTGTGGATTAAAAGTACAATCTTTGAATAGATGATTATGTCCACAATCCATACAATGAGGATAATCATCAGGATTTCCAAAAGACTCACTAGTGGGGATGGACATAATAGATGGACAAGATGCTTCAAACCCTTGATGTTCAAAAAACCTTTGAGTGCCTATGACCAAGTCTTCATCTATTCCTTCCATAACAAAAAATGTTTCCAAAAATTCCATAGCATTCACCACAATAGGAAACATAACTTGATCCATGCAATCATAAGTCGCACCATTCATGAGGATAGAGGAATGAGTGGTTAGTTGAATGTTATCCAAAATAATTATCACTAAATCAATATGAAATAAATTCCACTCACAATCAGGGTTAATATAAGCACTCATATTTCTACGTTCATGACCAATGAATACATTTACAAAAGTGTTGCAATATTCCTTAGTCACAACTATGGAACCTACTCCCTCAGAAATTCCATCAAGTTCATCTTCCCCATGCAATTTTTTTTTCCTATCGTTTTCACCTTTATCATGTGTGATTAATGCATGCATTTCATCTTTTTCTTCCTTCGTTTGCGCAACCTTTTCCCCCTTCCTTCTTTCTTTTGCCTTTTTCTTTCCCATGTCTTTGTTGAAACACTTTTTTTGGTTTTTTGAGTGTTTTTAATATTTGTTTGGTATTTTTGAAAGAGTTTTTAAAATTTGTTTGATGTTTTTGTGTGTGTTTTTTGAATGTTTTTTTAAGATGTGTAAATAAGTTCTAATGGGGTTTTTCAAGCAAGAATCAAAATGAGATTTGTCATAATATGATTATATTACATTCTTCGAAGGTCATAAAATAAGAGCTAACCATGTGGTTTATGTACGACTTCCATTTCCATTTCATAGTTTTTTAGAATCTCAAGATACATTTAAACTAAGAGCCTGACATCAATTATTTGACGAGAAGTCATTGATAAGGACAAATATATCATCATTCGTGTGTTGAGAGACCAGATTCAATAAACAAAAAAAAGACAACCTTGTTATCTGCAGATTATGAGATTCCCTATTTTTTTAAAAATCGTGATGGTTCTTCCCCTCAGTCCTGCTTTTCTCAAGTCACCTCAATGGTTTAATGTCTCTTGAATTCTTTTAATCTCCTATAGCCTAGTGCTTACTCAAAACCACATCGCTCAATTCATTTTTCTGCTAGATGAGTCCCACACATGCGTTAGAGTTCATTGTAGTTAACATTATTCAGCCAGTTAGATCAACGTTAAAAAAGGAACGCCTCTCTCTCTCTCTCTCTCTCTCTCTCTCTCTCTCTCTCTCTCTCTCTCTCTCTCTCTCTCTCTCTCTCTCTCTCTCTCTCTCTCTCTCTCTCTCTCTCTCTCTCTCTCTCTCTCTCTCTCTCTCTCTCTCTCTCTCTCTCTCTCTCTCTCTCTCTCTCTCTCTCTCTCTCTCTCTCTCTGCCTATCGTCCATTCCATACAGAATAAACGCCGAAATTATAGAGATTTGTGAGTAGGTGGAACTACTCCGAGAAACGTGGTTGCATCTGGTTCACTATCCTTGGCGTTAAACGCCGTGGTGCACTGCAACAGATCAATCAAGTATGGAATTACTCGAAGGAGGGCCGATAGATCTGAGCCATGGTCCATTCGACAGGGAGATGCCTGATTTCTGCCAGCAGGGCTGATGAAGAGTGAATGACGGATCTTTTGTCTCCAAGCTTTTGAATTGGAGACCAGGTTCATGCGAGACAAATGGAGGCTGCCGATGCAGTTGGCATTGCATTCATGAGCATCTTCCAGATTTCCAGCACGATCATGCACCTCGCCCTTCTAAGGATCAGTAGAATCATTGCAGGGAACATTCCATGAGTGCTGAATAGACATCATTCACCTCCTGCATTGCACCCATCTCCCCCACAGCTAGGCGCTATTTTCGATAACTAACACTCAGCTTGCCATATGCCACAGGAAGATCCCACATGTGATGCATGGTGTTTGGACTTCCATATCAATTGGGTATGGGTCCTAATAGCCTTGCAAAGCAGTAATAAGAGTGGAAAGCTTCACGAGACCTGAAACTGGCCATCCTTTTGGAAGTGTACTGGTTTGTGTGAAAGGAGCTTCAATGATGGAAGATTTGGTCCGGAATGCCAACACTAGGCTAGATCCACACGTGACACCATGCCTTCACGTTCCGCACAAGGCAATGCTTCTACACTGACCGTCACAAGCTTTGTGGAAGACATCTTCTGACATACTCCACTGGTGACATGCTCCCATCCATGATATGGACATTGAAACCTTCTTTTACCTTCCCAAGATGAAGGGTATGCCCAATGAGTGCGAGAATCCCTTATACAGCCAGTTCTTTCATCTGACCCACAAAAAAAGAGCCGAAGACTCCTCAAAGCATTCCAATGGCACCATAGTATTCTCCTGTTGCAAGTGTTAGATGAGGCACCAACCCATCTTTCTAGACACTTTCATGGGTGCGCCAGACATACTAGAAGCAGAGCTAGGGACTCAAGCAGACATATGGCTACCCTGCTGAGAACTTCCAATGCCATGCCCACTTGACATGTATCCTTCAGCATGTCCCGAAGAATGACTACTGTAATTGTAGTACATAATATTGCATAGTTCTCGAATTAGAAGGCTGTGCATTATTACCCACACCGCTAGGATGTGTCCCGTTACTAATACAATGCCTTACAAATCATTCCCTGTCCGTGACTAATTGAGGGATTGCATGTGCTGGAATTGGTCGCACTGTTATCAGAAAATCCCCCAACAACAACTGGACCCTTCTTTGATTGTACATGAGACGCTGGATGACTCATCAAGTTCATCATAATTGGCCCTTTCCTTGGGAATCCTCTGGACTCCGGAGTTGCATTACCGGCACTTGCATGGTTGGTTTCTCTTCCTGAAGTCTTGAAATCATGGCCATTGCTTCACTTGGGGCTACAACTGCTGCATGTTTCTCCTTTTCAAGCTCTGTTCCCCCACCATTGAATCTTCAACAGTCTCTTCATACTTGAAAGAATCTGTCAGCACAACTTTGTTGTTCCGAGGTAGTTGTGCCAAGAGTTCTCTTTGATGCATGCAGAGATTGCTCCCAAACTAGATACCATACTGACTCGCATCTAGAGACATACTTTTACTCAACTGCTCTGTGTTAGACACGCCAGAAATGTTGCAAGCTTGTTGAGAGAGCATTGATGTTGATCAATTTCCTGTTTCTCCACACCATGACTTTTTATCATATTTCATCACACCTTGATCGTCCCAAACCATTGCAACAACAGGATAAAAAATGAGAAAGTTACCGAGTCATTGAACCTCAGCTACCACTCACAACCTCCCATGCTGCCACAGACTTTGAACATAACAACATTCAGTGTGTTGGCCAATTCTCTTACTCGTGCACATCTCGAGTTTTCTGCCACAGTAGCTCTTCCTCCGCGCATACTATTTCTGGAGCAAATGCATAGCTATAGCCACAATCTCTGGGCAATGATATTGCATAGTAATAACATTCAATTGGGAGTCAAGAGTGTGAGTGGCTCCCAGTGTGCCCATCCACCTCTCTGCATTTCATTACTTTACTGCACTGTATAGCTTGTTCCTCTCAACAAAAGGTGCATTCCTTTAGCTCCACTAGCTGCATTGTCGTGTCAACAACCAGCTGCCGCACGTCATCATCTTTTTTGATCTCTTCCCTATTCACTGTCAGCCACACAATCACACATTTCTATCGTCTTTCCATCAGTGAGTTAAGAATACATTGGAATGCCGCATGCGATACTGCTTTAGAAACTTTGCCCTCAATGACTTCTATAATGTGATCCGTGCTTGTCCTTCCTTCTTGTGTCCTTCTTCAGTTCTTCTTATGGTAAGCCACGAACCCAAATCTTTCAATTGAAAACTACTACAGATCTCAGATTGGATCATTTGTAATACTCTCATCATTATCAAGCACAACAAGCACCTCCCCTGATTGCACTGGCCCAACATGATGGCCGATTCTAAATGTCCTCTCAGAACAACAATTATTGTCATTATGCGCCTAGAATTCATTGAAGACCAGTCTTGTATGCTGATTTGGGAGAGCATCAACTTGAGATCTTGCAAGAGCAGCAGCTATGGGCATACTGGCTCTCAACTTCACGTACCTCTGATGCATGCATTCTAATACTGAAATTGTGCCCATATGCAACGCCACTTTCCAATGAGCTTGACGGTCCACACCCATAACTACTTCCATATGTTCCAACTGAGCTGAGAGTAGAACCACCATAACCACCAGCGATGAACTCTATCCCATTCTAGCATTCGATTCTGAGTCAAACTGATTGAGCATACCTCCACCATAGCCCCCACTTCCCGCATCAGAACACTCATCAGCATAACCCCACTCCTAGAGCCATATGGTCCACCATTCAAACCACCAAACTTTCAAAACCCGTCACCATTATAAGAATCATGATCTCCTGATGTGTATTCGCTTCCTCCCTATTCCAGAGGACCATATCCTCGATCAGGCTCCTCCGTCAACTTCTGTAGTTCGGCTTTCTTGATTTCCACCTGCTTCTCACTTATCTCAAGAGTTCTCCCTCTTGATAGGAGGTCATCTACCGCTTGCTCACTACAACAGTTTCTTCGATCTCCTCTATTAGCTTAGCATACTGTAGTGTTATCTGATCAACTTGCCCATAGAATTCAATAGATTTGATAGCCCACACCATGCTTTCTGAGCATTTGTGTTATTGTGAGAGCCACATCTGTTGTTGTAACCCCGGTTTTCAACTGTCGTTCAACTTAAAGCCAGCTACACTAGGAAGGACCAGACTCATGGGTTGACCAAGCATGGTTTCCTCTGCTTCAATGCCACCAATACCCCAGCCATCCATTGTGCGTTACTCTGCAGCTGTTGTGCAAGCATTAGTGAGACACCTTCATCCTCCTCTCCATCACAGAGAGAAGAAGAACTGCTTTCATATCTCTCATTCAGAAAAGACGACTCCATGCTTCACAATGCATCGCCTACTGCTCTAGAACTAGAATCGTCCACGAATGGAAGTCCTCATTTTTCAGGTCTAGTCAGGGGTGATGCTTACATCCCCGAACTCATGCTTGCTGCAAAAATCTCAAGGATCACGGATGAATCTTCTAGAACAGAAAGAACCGCTTCCATTGTCCAAGGGGGGGCGATGATAGTTCATACGTGGTTGAACTCGTTGCTACTGCAGATGCAGAAACGCAAGTCTCGTAAGCTCTAACGGAATGGAATCATTCAAGGCGGCAGTTTCAGGATAGACCTCCGCGGGCATGGAGTTTATTGATGTAAAGGTATTAGAACTGGATGATGAACATACCTCTATGTCCAAAGAAAGATTTGCGAAGCTATAGGGATTTAGTTGAAGCCACATCCATGTCTGAGATGGACTTCGCCTCAGGTCACAATGTAGCCCCATACCGAACAACACAGCCAGTGGCAGCATGAAAGCCCATGGCCTACTTCAAGAATGGCGTAATTGATAGGTGAAAGAGATGAGCTAATCAGATGATTGAGTCTTGAGGGAACAGTACTCATGTCCTCTTTCATCTTTCTATTCCAAATGTAGTACAAAGCTTGTTGATGGAGATGCTGTGCAAAAAATCCCTTGAAACTTGTAGAAGAACCCCAAAAGAAAACTTATTCACAAATGATTAGAGAAATATCAACAGTGTTATTAGAAAGAACCAACATAATAAACTAAAAGTTTGTCTACGACTACTCCTATTCTACTCGTAATCTTGAAGAATCACCACACATGATAGATTAATCACCCAAAAAGGGGATTCTAATCATATAAAAAATGGCTCATCTCAACAAGTTATTGTTAATCTTGCAAGCCGCAAATGCTCACAAGAGCGTAATGAAACAAAGAACTCAAAAAATCATCATGAAAATCTTGCATAAACGTCATCTTCACGTCATAAACCATCACGTAAGTGACAAGAGAACGCTCCCTGGAAACGGCGCCAAAAGTTGTTGATGTTGTAGTATCACAACTCATACTTGTCAAACCACGAAGCATCTCATGAGACCCAAATGTTTGTGTAGAAGCACTCAGCAGATGTAATGGCGCTTCGTCAACGTATGATTAACAACGTTATTAACAAGAAGATACAACATAAGCATCGTGAATGATGCACATAATTGTAATCACAAGCATAATAGCGATGTAATCATACATCAACGTGTCACAAGCATTAAACAAGAAGAGAACAAGCACGCATGCACATCATGACGACAAAAGAGCAAGAGTCTAACTACAAACTAGCATTATCTCATTGCTTCTAAAAAAGCTCTCCCAAAAGAAGAGGTGGAGACCTCTCTACATACAAAATGGCAAAAAAGCATACAATGTGGGATTTCTAAACTGAAAGGAGAATGAATCCCATTTATTTTCTAGTGTGGCACTCACACACACCTATACAAGAGTGCTTTATTAACCAAATGAAAGGTAGAAAAAGGTACCAATGATGATGAAAATAGAGTGGATCTAAGAAATATATGTTGTATCTTCAACAAGGAGGTTCAAAGGAAAAATCTTCAAATATTATTCAAAGATTGGTGGGCGGGGAAGGGCGACAAACCATGGAAAGAGATGTGCAACATCCTCAAAAAGAAACGAGCTATGGTATCTATCCCTTTCTTGGTCGATAACAATGGGATCAAATGTAGCACAGAAGTTGAGAACAAATCTATCATCGTTGAGCACTTTACCCATCTTCTCAGGGTCTGGACTCCTCTTTCCCCACACATGCGTGACTCCATGGAAACCATCTCAAGGGTTGATCAATCTAGAAACCCACAGAACATGAATTCTCTGTTGCATGCTAACATTTCTGAGAACGAAATTATCGAGGTTATTGATGCTCTTCCTAATGGGAAAAGTCCAGGTCCTGATGGCCTCACCAATGAGTTTTTCAAGTCCTTCAAGCATGAGTTGGCCACCCCACTACGTCTCGTGTGGCAAGTGGCTCTCTCCTTTGGCGCCCTCCCTGAGTGTCTTAACAATGGTGTCATCAAGTTAATTCACAAAAGGGGAGATAAGAGCAAAATTGAAAACTGGTGGCCGATTACCATGCTCCAAACTGGATACAAGATAATTGCCAAAGTTATTGCCAACAAAATCTCTTGTCATTTAAATTCATGGCTTTGTGAGGACTAGAAAGGTTTTATCAAAGGTAGGTCTATACTCGAAGCAATTGTCGATATTTGGGAAGGCCTTGCATTTGCTGAGGAGTCTGCACAAGATCTCATATTCATTAAGATCCACTTCGATAAAGTGTATAACAGATTGGAATGGGACTTTATTCTTCAATCATTGAAAGACCTCGGATGTAGCCAAAAGTTCACTAAGATAGTTTCCACTCTTCTTGGAAATGCTTCAACCAAAATAAATATCAACGGTAAGCTCTCTGAGCCCATACGTTTAAAAAGATATATAAGGCAAGGCTGCCCTCTTGGTCCACTACTCTTCGCTATCGCCTCGAACGGCCTTAGTAGCTGTTGGAGATAGACGTCTGTGGAAGCACGCGAACAGCACAAGGAAGAAGAAGAAGCTTGGAGCACAAACACACAATACTGAATGTATTACTAGAGAATGTACAAAGATAAGTAGCCCATTAGGGCAATAGGCGTATATACAAGCCGGGGGAAAAAAACCTCCTAAAGAGGGAAAAAAGTGCCCCGGCGGTCCTAGAGTGTTCACACACATCACTACCTAAATATATCAACAAATCCCCCCTGGGAGTGATGCGGTGAACAAGGAGCTGGCACTCATGTATAAGGAAGTGCCAAGCTATGTGGAAATCACTCCACAAAAGGAAGTAAGCCCAAAGCTTTGCGAAAAGCTTCAAACTTCTCCCTAGGCAGAGCCTTCGTGAAAAGGTCTGCAATGTTCTCCTGCGTGGGCACATATGCCAAGCTGATCTCCCCAGCAGAGAACCTCTCCCTGACATAGTGATAATGCACCTCAATGTGCTTAGTGCGAGCATGGAACACAGGGTTCCTCGCAACTGCCAATGCGCTCTGACTGGCAGTGAAGATGGTGGTGGCAGAAGACTGGCCAACACCCAAATCAGCCATAAGGCGTCTGAGCCACACACACTCAACAGTCGCTGTGAAAGCTGCCCTATACTCAGCCTCACAACTGGAAGTGGCAACAGTAGGCTGCTTCTTGCTCAACCAAGATATACATGAGCTACCAAGCATGAAGCAAAAACCACTGGTGGACACAGGAGTGTCATAGCAACCAGCCCAATCTGAGTCAGAAAAAGCATGCAAATCTGGCGGTAGTGATCCCCCCTTGGGATAAAACAACCCAAGTAGCTGAGTACCACTCAAGTAGCGAAAGATGCGCTTAACCGCTTTCCAATGCGTGACTCCTGGGCAATGCATAAACCTGCTCATCTGTGAGACAGCAAACTGAATATCTGGCGGAGTAATGCATAAGTAAATCAAGCATCCAACAGCCTGCTGATAGAGAACAACAGCAAATGCATCTCCAGCATCATGAAGACTCAATCGTAAACATGTCTCCATAGGAGTGGCAATAGGCTTACAGTCTTCAAGGCCAAAATGCTGCAATAATGTGTCAATATATTTTGTTTGACACAAAGCCATTCCACCATCAACGTGCATAAACTGAATGCCCAAATAGTGATGCAAATGCCCCAAATCAGACATCTCAAATGAGGCATGCAAATCAGCCTTAAAATCAGCAATATGTGTCTCAATAGGACCAGTGAGCAGCATGTCATCAACATAGACAACAATGATCAGAAGCACATCATTAGCATGTTTAACATATAAGGTGCTTTCAGTTGGACTGTTCTCAAAACCATGTGCAATCAAATAGGCATGTATCTTCTCATACCAAGCACGTGGTGCTTGCTTTAAACCATATAATGCCTTCTTTAACCTGCAAACCTGGTTTTCATGCCCTTTCTGCACAAAGCCACGGGGCTGAAAAACATACACTTCTTCATGCAAGTCACCATTCAGAAATGCTGTTTTAATGTCCAACTGATGTACATTCCAACCATGATGGGCTGCAAGTGCACAAATGCTCCGAACAGTAGTCATACGGCATGTAGGTGCAAAGGTCTCATCAAAATCAATGCCTCTTTCCTGCGCATAACCCTTTGCAACAAGCCTAGCCTTATACCCGTCAACGGTACCATCAGGTTTACGCTTCAGCTTGTATACCCACTTAGTGCCAATTGCCTTCTTGCCAGGAGGCAAGTCACATAAGGACCATGTACCATTCTTCATTATAGCATCATATTCAGATTGCATAGCAGCCATCCAATTTTCTGAATTCTGTGCTTCATCAAAAGAAACAGGCTCATTCTCATCACAGAGACTAGATGCAGCCATAGCATAGCAATCTGATGCAAAGGAGGCACTATGAGAGCCTGAACGAGTACGATATGACAAAGGTGCATCTAATTTGCTGTCACGTAAAGTCTGCACCAGCCATTTTGGCATAGTTTTTGCCTGCTCAATATCAGCTCTCTCATCAGCAAGTGCATCATGTAAATCTGCATCAGAAATGGAATGATCTGCATCATCATATGAAACCTGCAAAGGTTGAGAAGTTGCCTCATTAGGACCAGCACTAGCCTGTCCACCTGTAAAAAGAGGCATCAAAGTATCATACATGTCTTTGGAGCTAACAGATGTCTCCTTAGTACATGAAAGCAATGGCTGAATAGCATCTTCCACAAAGACAACATCACGGCTAACCAGAATGCGTTTAGTCTGTGGATGATATAGACGATAGTCTTTACTTTCAGAATTGTACCAAACAAAAATACATTTTACTGCCTTATCATCCAATTTTCTACGATGTTGTTCAGGCACTAATGCATATGCCAAACAACCAAAAACACGCAGATGAGCAACAGATGGCTTGCGGTCATGCCAAGCCTCATATGGAGTGATAGACTGCAACGCTTTAGTGGGACACCTGTTCAGTACATATGTTGCACACATGACAGCCTCAAGCCAGAAACTATGTGGTAAAGCCTGACTTTTGACCATGCACCTCGCCATCTCCATGAGTGACCTGTTCTTTCGTTCAGCAACTCCATTCTGTTGAGGTGTATACGGTACTGTACACTGGTGTTTTATCCCACGTTCAGCCAGAAATGCATTAAAATCTGAAGACATATATTCCCCCCCTCGATCAGAACGGAGGGTGCCCATTTTACATGCTGACAGATTTTCAGCCAAAACCAAAAACTATTTGAAGCACATGAACACTTCGGACTTTGCTTTGAGTGGATATACCCATGCATGCCTGGAAAAATCATCAATGAAAGTCACGAAGTAAAGGTAATTTCCAAAAGAGGGTGTCTGCATAGGACCACAGACATCACTATGTACAAGCTGCAATTTCTGCGTAGCCCGAACTGAACCATCTTTTGGAAAGGAAGAACGCTACATTTTGCCCAAAATACAGCCTTCACAAAAATGTTTTCCAGGTGCCTCAAGTTTGGGCAAAGAGGACGCCATTTCAGATTTCTGCAGGCGTAACAAACTAGCAAAATTCAGATGACCAAAGCGTGCATGCCAAAGCTTTGCATCTGACATAGCCTGAGAATCATGAACTACACATGCCGAATCATTCACAGATCTTTCATAGTCTATGAGCTTATACAGCCCACGACATAAGATGCCAAAAGCAATAATCACATCACCATTTGAGAGATCATGGACTGTACACCTGTCATCAACGAATTTCACAACCAAGCCAATCTTGGCTAATGCAGAAACTGATAACAGGTTCTTTTTGATCCCTGGCACAAATAAAGCATCTGACAAAGTGAAAGAACTACCATCAGAAGTAGTCAGAACGATCTTACCAACTCCCATAACAGGATAAGAGGAGTTATTAGCGCATGTGACAGTATTCCCTGTAGGGGCAGGCTCGAGTGAAGAGAAGAAACTGCGCTACGAGGTAATATGTTTGGTCGCCCCACTGTCAAAAGTACCAAACATCTGAGTCTACTGCAGACATGCACTGATCATGAGAAGATGGGTCAAAACTGCAGACAGTAGTAAACGCCCATTCTTCTTCCTGCACAAGATTTGCAGACTCTGTTTTTGGTGTAGAGGCCTCTACAACAACCATTCCAGCCTCTTTCTTCTTTGCCTCTTTAGCAGCCAGTTTTGGACAGTTCTTTATAATATGATCATTTCCTTTACAGTACTTGCAGAACAATTTCTGCTTTTGTGATTTCTTTTCATCTTTATCCTTGTTCTTCGATTGTGCAGCATTTGCAGATTTTTGCTTACTAGTAGAAGAGCTCCATTTTCCTTTGCCCTTCTGACTAGCCAGGAAAGCTTGATCTGCAACACACATAATGGACCTGTTCTGCCTGGACTGATCTTCCTGCAACAGAACAGAGACTAATTCCTCAAATGACAAGGCATTCGGATTGCCTTTCATCATCAACCGAAGAGTAGAGGCAAAACTCTGATATGAATCAAGAAGACCATTCAGAACGGTCTGCACAAGTGAGCTATCTGGTATAACTTCATCAGCAGAAATCAATTGTTCCTTCAGGTCTTTGATCTTTGTAAGAAAACTGTCCATAGAATCACCTTCATTCATGTGCTCACTCTCCAATTGTTTTGGGAGGTAAGCAACACGAGCCTCATTCCTAGCCTGGTACAAAGTGGTAAGTGTATCCCAAGAATCCTTTGCTGTTCTGCAAGAGCGAATGTGAGGAATAATGGCATGTTTGACAGACAAGGCTATCAATGCATGTGCCTGGGCCTCTCTACCATCCTAACGAATCTGCTCTGCAGTAGGTGCAACAGAAACAGCAGCATGAAGAGGAATCTGCGGAATATCATCTTCCACACCATCTTCATCAGCTCCAGTACCTCCAGCACCTGTATTTGTAGTACCTGTAGTCGTAGGTGTAACAGGACATCTTTCAACACCCTGCACAATGTTCCACAGTCCTTTTGCAACCAGTACATGTCGCATCATATAAGCCCATAATGGGTAGTTGGTACCATCCAACTTATCCTCAACAGCCAACATACGGAATACATCACTGCTTTCAGCCATGGCCGGTGACTAAAATACCTTGATGCAGAAAATTGACTGTATCTCAAAAAGTTGAACGGAACTGCCTAGACGAGTTCTGCTAGACCTGTAGCAGACTTCGAGACGCTTAAACTGGCGAACAGAAACTGGTATATACCTTTGGCACAAAAGGACGAAATAGCCTGCACAAGTGCTGCGATAGTATGCTCACCAAATTTCATGCGAATCTGAGACTGCAAACGGAGGAGTGTCGACGGCGCCCTAGAAGAAGCGACGACCTGCTCTGATACCAATTGTTGGAGATAGACGTCTCTGGAAGCACGCGAACAGCACAAGGAAGAAGAAGAAGCTTGGAGCACAAACACACAATATTGAATGTATTACTAGAGAATGTACAAAGATAAGTAGCCCATTAGGGCAATAGGCGTATATACAAGCCGGGGGAAAAAAACCTCCTAAAGAGGGAAAAAAGTGCCCCGGCGGTCCTAGAGTGTTCACACACATCACTACCTAAATATATAAACAGTAGCCTATTGAAGCATCACATGGTTTCTGGAAATCTCAAAGGTCTTTCCCTACCTCTAAATCACGGCCAAATTATTGCTAGACTCTTTGCCCATGACATGAATGCCTTTGTACATAACGATATGAACAACATTGAGGTGTTCTGGAGTTGCCTCGACACCTTTTGTGTGGTGACAGGTTAAAAAATCAACCATGCTAAAACTGCTTTCAGAGCAATCCACGGACCTCCACCCCAATTGTTGTTAGATCATGGGTGTTAAGTTATCCCTAGAGGTCAAGTCTTCCATCTCCTTGGCATTCCGATGGGCTTCGATATCACAATGGACCCACAATGGAACTGGGTGCTAGCCAAGCTGGATAGCAAACTTAATCATTGGAAAGGTATGCAAGTCAACTTGGCAGGGCATGCTATGGTTGTTAACACATTTATGCTTTCAACGACTATTTACTTTATCTCATGTTGGAGACCTAAGGAGAAAGAGTTGGCCAAAGTGGAAAGAATCTGCAGAAACTTCCTTTGGACTAGGGACCCCAACAGGAGGGGGATTTCCAAAATCAAATGGGAAACTTGCATTAGCTCGAAAGACTTAGGGGGCTTGGGTATTTTGGATATCGTTGGGTTGGCTGACAAGCTTGTGGCAAAGCAGCTTATCAAGGCTTGGAGCAATAGTGAGTCCTCTTGGGCTAAATTGATTTTCAGAAACATGGAAGACCTTAGCTTAGTTGACCATCTTGTTTGGAAGGACATAGGGCTTCTCACCTGTTTGTTCTCCCCCCACCCGGTGTCCCCTAAAGGCTCTAGTCTTGTGTGTTCTTTATGGAAGATTTGGAACAAAGCCAAACAATTCATCAGAATCAGTGATGAGTGGAAGTGGGCGACTGGGAGAAGACAAAATGACTCTATCTGGTTCCCGTGCAGAGGCATTAGGGGGGTGGAGCCTTGGAACCTCCAAACTGCAAAGCGATTATAGAACAAGGAGTTTGAACAGTGGAAACAGCTCTGGAAACAAGAGACTAGCCTGTGGATTAGGTTCGAAGACTTAGACCCGAGACATAGAGTTTCCCTCGAGGAATGGACTCTTCTTCAAGGCAGGTGTTTAGCATGGGACTGCTCAACTACCCGCCTTCTCTACGGATAGGATCTTCCTTGCCTGCATGGCCTCAAATGGATCAATGGTAAGAAAATATCAAGAATCCCCAACTTCAAAGAGAACTTAGATGTTCATCACACCCTTAACAAGAGGTGGTGCCTTTCTTGGACCAAACTTCGATGGGAACTAAAGTTCATGTCTATGTGGCACCCCCTAATTGAGATCAAAAAGTCCGTTCTCATGTGGAAGATCTTGCACAAGGGAATTTGGTCCAATGCAAGGGGTAACAAAATATGTGGTGTGCTGCCATGGTGCAAGCATTGCCAACGATGCATCAAAGATTTAGCTCACTAATTCTTTGATTGCCCCAAGTCCCTTGTTATCTCGCATCACGTGACACGGGTTTTGAGACTCACGAACCAAATCAATTGGCAACAGGTGCTATTGGGTGAGGCGATCCGCTGCTCATCGAGGCTCTGGAATGCCATCAGGGGTGAGTCTGTTCGGAAGATTTGGAGGGAGCGATGTGCTGTCAATTTAGGCCAAACTCCTAAGGAATGGTCGATCGAAAAATACTTGTTTCTTCTAGGTAAAAGAATCTCCCGAGATCAGAGATCTCCACCCTTTAGACATCATTGTATTTATCTCCTCGACAACAACAAGATGAAACCCAAATGGGTCCCACATGAGGGAGATGATAGATTTATCTGCCTCATATGTAATGCCCTCTAGCTTGCCATACTCCTCCCCTGCATTTTGGGATTTGGGGGGTCCCATGGGCACTAGTCCCATTCACTTGTAACTTTTCTTATTTATTTTAATTAAAGTCCGGGAGAATAGACTAAGGCCGAACTTCCTTTTATTAAAAAAAAAAACCTATGTTTCATTCATGTCATCCTTGATTATAGTTCAAAACGAGCATAAGCTTCTTTTCTTCAAGGTAACAAAAATAGTGTCTCACTTGTAGTATTATTTTCCTAGTTTGTTATACAAAATAGCCCTAATTATAGATAGTTCCACTTTCACTACCTTGAATTACTTGGGCTTGATTTAGTATGTTCTACTTTTCACATGTGAGGCTTCATATATCCATGGTATATGATGGAAGCAAAGTTCTTCTTGAATTCCTATCACATCTTGGTAGGACCATGCAAATGCCTTAATTTAATTCTATAAAAGTGATGTTACGTTATAAATAAAATAGAGGTAGTCCCCATAGCCATCATGCTAAGGAGATAACTTGAGTATTTTGATAATCTGCAAGGTGGATTTTATGTATCAATGCCACCTCTCTGAGAACTTGAGAGAAGAAATCAATGGTATTAGTGGAGTAAGGAGTTAGTTCATACTTTATAAAGACCTTGCTAGTCCATCCTTGAGGAATTTCTCAAAAAAGAAGATCGTTTGAAGATACTATTTCGAAATCCATGATGAGTGGCTCTTACCTTTCACTTCCATGTTCTTGAATTACATCAGTGGTATTATCAAAGTGCTCTAGATTACTCATTTCCCTATCCTAAATTTCCACATTAGCCTAGACTAGTCCATTGCTCTTATTTGTGCAAGTTGGAGGGGTCACTTAGACTGACCCTATTTTGAGCCTAGGTGTGTTTGCCCAAGTTGTTTCACCAAATGGAATCATCCAAGTTGGTCCATTTGGTCACTCTATTATTCCTTCAAGGCTACGTGATGAGTACAAATTTCCTCCAAGTTGATATCCTTGATCTATCCGTTGCAATATTTACCTCACTTCTTAGCATATAAGAGCCTTGAGTCAAAATTTCAAGAGTTAGCATGCTCCCTTGTGACTTGCATCGGCGACTTCATGGTTCCATTGCGTAAAATTATGAGCTACCCATCATCTAATTTAGTATCGATTCTTGATCTATGTGTCCATGTTATAACGGATGTCCTCAATTTGTGACACCCTTCTTGCAAGTGTATCTGAATCTACTCATTTGTTTCAATTGATACAGCCATAGTATATTTCTCCCATAATACAGCCATAGTATATTTCTTCCCTAATACATCCATAGTATATATTGATGCCAAAGAATGAAGCTTCATTTTTAACTCATAATCATCGGAAGTATGCTCACCAATTTTCATGTGTATGTAAGACTATGATACGAAGGGTTTCAACGATTCCCTAAAGAAAGCCGCGACCTTCTCCGACATCAATTATTGGAGTTCCACGACTAAAGAAATCACACAATACTAAAGAAGAACTTGCTTAGAGAATATCATCTTCGACACCATCTTCATCAGCTCTAGTACCTCCAGCACCTGTATTTGTAGTACTTGTAGTCGCAGGTGTAACAGGACGTCTTTCAACACCCTGCACAATGTTCCACAGTCCTTTTGCAACCAGTACATGCCGCATCATATAAGCCCATAATGGGTAGTTGGTACCATCCAACTTATCCTAAATAGCCAACATACGGAATACATCACCGCTTTCAGCCATGGCCGGTGACTAAAATACCTTGATGCAAAAAATTGACTGTATCTCAAAAAGTTGAACGGAACTGCCTAGACGAGTTCTGCTAGACCTGTAGCAGACTTCGAGACGCTTAAACTGGCAAACAAAAACTGGTATATACCTTTGGCACAAAAGGACGAAATAGCCTGCACAAGCGCTGCGATAGTATGCTCACCAAATTTCGTGCGAATCTGAGACTGCAAAGGGAGGAGTGTCGACGGCGCCCTAGAAGGAGCGACGACCTGCTCTGATACCAATTGGTGGAGATAGACGTCTCTGGAAGCACGCAAACAGCACAAGGAAGAAGAAGCTTGGAGCACAAACACACAATACTGAATGTATTACTAGAGAATGTACAAAGATAAGTAGCCCATTAGGGCAATAGGCGTATATACAAGCCGGGGGAAAAAAACCTCCTAAAGAGGGAAAAAAGTGCCCCGGCGGTCCTAGAGTGTTCACACACATCACTACCTAAATATATCAACAGTAGCCTATTGAAGCATCACATGGTTTCTAGAAATCTCAAAGGTCTTTCCCTACCTCTAAATCACGGCCAAATTATTGCTAGACTCTTTGCCCATGACATGAATGCCTTTGTACGTAACGATATGAACAACATGGAGGTGTTTTGGAGTTGCCTCGACACCTTTTGTGTGGTGTCAGGTTAAAAAATCAACCATGCTAAAACTGCTTTCAGAGCAATCCGCGGACCTCCACCCCAATTGTTGTTAGATCATGGGTGTTAAGTTATCCCTAGAGGTCAAGTCTTCCGTCTCCTCGGCATTCCGATGGGCTTCGATATCACAATGGACCCACAATGGAACTGGGTGCTAGCCAAGCTGGATAGCAAACTTAATCATTGGAAAGGTATGCAAGTCAACTTGGCAGGACATGCTATGGTTGTTAACACATTTATGATTTCAACGACTATTTACTTTATCTCATGTTGGAGACCTAAGGAGAAAGAGTTGGCCAAAGTGGAAAGAATCTGCAGAAACTTCCTTTGGACTAGGGACCCCAACAGAAGGGGGATTTCCAAAATCAAATGGGAAACTTGCATTAGCTCGAAAGACTTAGGGGGCTTGGGTATTTTGGATATCGTTGGGTTGGCTGACAAGCTGGTGGCAAAGCGGCTTATCAAGGCTTGGAGCAATAGTGAGTCATCTTGGGCTAAATTGATTTTCAGAAACATGGAAGACCTTAGCTTAGTTGACGATCTTGTTTGGAAGGACATAGGGCTTCTCACCTGTTTGTTCTCCCCCCACCCGGTGTCCCCTAAAGGCTCTAGTCTTGTGTGTTCTTTATGGAAGATTTGGAACAAAGCCAAACATTTCATTAGAATCAGTGATGAGTGGAAGTGGGCGACTGGGATAAGACAAAATGACTCTATCTGGTTCCCGCGTAGAGGCATTAGGGGGGTGGAGCATTGGAACCTCCAAACTGCAAAGCGATTATAGAACAAGGGGTTCGAACAGTGGAAACAGCTCTGGAAACAAGAGACTAGCCTGTGGATTAGGTTCGAAGACTTAGACCCGAGACATAGAGTTTCCCTCGAGGAATGGACTCTTCTTCAAGGCAGGTGTTTAGCATGGGACCGCTCAACTACCCGCCTTCTCTACGGATAGGATCTTCCTTGCCTGCATGGCCTCAAATGGATCAATGGTAAGAAAATATCAAGAATCCCCAACTTCAAAGAGAACTTAGATGTTCATCACACCCTTAACAAGAGGTGGTGCCTTTCTTGGACCATTCTTCGATGGGAACTAAAGTTCATGTCTATGTGGCACCCCCTAATTGAGATCAAAAAGTCCGTTCTCATGTGGAAGATCTTGCACAAGGGAATCTGGTCCAATGCAAGGGGTAACAAAATATGTGGTGTGCTGCCATGGTGCAAGCATTGCCAACGATGCATCAAAGATTTAGCTCACCAATTCTTTGATTGCCCCAAGTCCCTTGTTATCTGGCATCACGTGACACGGGTTTTGAGACTCACGAACCAAATCAATTGGCAACAGGTGCTATTGGGTGAGGCGATCCGCTGCTCATCGAGGCTCTGGAATGCCATCAGGGGTGAGTCTATTCGAAAGATTTGGAGGGAGCGATGTGCTGTCAATTTAGGCCAAACTCCTAAGGAATGGTCGATCGAAAAATACTTGTTTCTTCTAAGTAAAAGAATCTCCCGAGATGAGAGATCTCCACCCTTTAGACATCATTGTATTTATCTCCTCGACAACAACAAGATGAAACCCAAATGGGTCCCACATGAGGGAGATGATAGATTTATCTGCCTCATATGTAATGCCCTCTAGCTTGCCATACTCCTCCCCTGCATTTTGGGATTTGGGGGGTCCCATGGGCACTAGTCCCATTCACTTGTAACTTTTCTTATTTATTTTAATTAAAGTCCGGGAGAATAGACTAAGGCCGAACTTCCTTTTATTAAAAAAAAAGACCTATGTTTCATTCATGTCATCCTTGATTATAGTTCAAAACGAGCATAAGCTTCTTTTCTTCAAGGTAACAAAAATAGTGTCTCACTTGTAGTATTATTTTCCTAGTTTGTTATACAAAATAGCCCTAATTATAGATAGTTCCACTTTCACTACCTTGAATTACTTGGGCTTGATTTAGTATGTTCTACTTTTCACATGTGAGGCTTCATATATCCATGGTATATGATGGAAGCAAAGTTCTTCTTGAATTCCTATCACATCTTGGTAGGACCATGCAAATGCCTTAATTTAATTCTATAAAAGTGATGTTACGTTATAAATAAAATAGAGGTAGTCCCCATAGCCATCATGCTAAGGAGATAACTTGAGTATTTTGATAATCTGCAAGGTAGATTTTATGTATCAATGCCACCTCTCTGAGAACTTGAGAGAAGAAATCAATGGTATTAGTGGAGTAAGGAGTTAGTTCATACTTTATAAAGACCTTGCTAGTCCATCCTTGAGGAATTTCTCAAAAAAGAAGATCGTTTGAAGATACTATTTCAAAATCCATGATGAGTGGCTCTTACCTTTCACTTCCATGTTCTTGAATTACATCAGTGGTATTATCAAAGGGCTCTAGATTACTCATTTCCCTATCCTAAATTTCCACATTAGCCTAGACTAGTCCATTGCTCTTATTTGTGCAAGTTGGAGGGGTCACTTAGACTGACCCTATTTTGAGCCTAGGTGTGTTTGCCCAAGTTGTTTCACCGAATGGAATCATCCAAGTTGGTCCATTTGGTCACTCTATTATTCCTTCAAGGCTACGTGATGAGTACAAATTTCCTCCAAGTTGATATCCTTGATCTATCCGTTGCAATATTTACCTCACTTCTTAGCATATAAGAGCCTTGAGTCAAAATTTCAAGAGTTAGGATGCTCCCTTGTGACTTGCATCGGCGACTTCATGGTAAAATTATGAGCTACCCATCATCTAATTTAGTATCGATTCTTGATCTATGTGTCCATGTTATAACGGATGTCCTCAATTTGTGACACCCTTCTTGCAAGTGTATCTGAATCTACTCATTTGTTTCAATTGATACAGCCATAGTATATTTCTTCCATAATACAGCCATAGTATATTTCTTCCCTAATACATCCATAGTATATATTGATGCCAAAGAATGAAGCTTCATTTTTTACTCATAATCATCGAAAGTATGCTCACCAATTTTCATGTGTATGTAAGACTATGATACGAAGGGTTTCAACGATTCCCTAAAGAAAGCCGCGACCTTCTCCGATATCAATTATTGGAGTTCCACGACTAAAGAAATCACACAAACAGCATAGGGAAGAAGAAGAAGAAGAACTTGCTTAGAAAACAATACAATACAGAGTTACCAAGTCAATATGTACAAAGATAACTGAAAAAAGTTGTTGAATCGTCCTATCTTATCATAACAAAATAATAGATTAATGAACAAAGAACACATGTTGGAAACTATTCAAGTTTCTAAATTAGGTGTTAACAAGAGTGCAATTCATTAATATCAATATGAATTTAAAGATCACAAATCTGTCACAACTTTATAGCAATATAGATATTAATAAGCAGATGTCACATGATAGCACGAGATTGGGGAATTCGATTGCAAAATTGGGGCACATAATAAATCAAAGAATGAACAAGATAAAGTGGTGTTGATTCAATTACTACTTAAATGTCTATAAAAGTTTCTATGAAAGAGAAAACGTAGTAAATTTTTGTGGGTCTATCATGTCTTTTGGTATCATTACATAGAAGAAGAGACTCTTTAAACATTCGTAAGAGAAAATTAGTCTTTGAGAAAATGCGGTACTAAAGGACTTATAAGTGACTCCTTGAACTTCATTTATCGTTCTCTCTCTCTCTCTAGTTCTACATTATTCTTCCTCTATTTTCCCTTTTTGACTCATATATATCTCATCATGCATACATCAAAAACAACATCATGGTAGGCCATCAGTCCCACTTGACTCGCAAGCAGCTTAGGGAACCATGCTATACTCTAGAGTGACCAACCTTCTAATAGGAGGGTGATCATTAGGAAGACCACCCTTCTATTATGCAAGTGAGTAGGAGCATGTAAGTAGGTTTTACCACCCTTCTTATATGTAGGTAAATAGTGTTGTTCAACTTCTAATATTCAAGTAGGTAAGAATGACCACTCTTTTGGTATGCACGTAACCACAAGAACCCAACATTTTCATATGTAGGTAAGCAAGGGTGTACACTTTTGTGATATGCAATTGGTAAGTAGGAGTGAACACCACTTTGGGATTTGGGCAGTCACCAATATTGAGATGCAGGTTATCAATTTGATAGCATAGGAAACCATGCCCATGGGCTCAATGCCCACACACATGTTGGAAATTCTAGTGGGTGACCACCCATATGCTAGACATACTCCTAACCAACCACTTGTCTTATTCAAGGTGGCTAACTGACTATTACACGTCCTTAGTGAATAACTTGTCCTATCCTTGACACTTGGAGTTTACGAAAAATAGGGGCCTTAATATTTTTCTAGAATATGTTGATTAGAGGGGATGTGCTTCCATTCAAACTTGCAATTTGGAGAAGACCTTGTTAAATTACATGTATGAGTTGACGCATTTGATACATTAAAATTAAATTACATGCTAAATTACATGTTAATTTGGTTGACATTGAGGCATTTGATACATTAAAATTTTTAAACATCCTTCTATTAATATTTTAGCTTTTAAATGTTTATCCTAGAGCATTTTTCATGTGTCTTTCTTATGTTGTACTCTCTCCATAACGTATTTCCTATATTCCACCAAAGCTACTAGTTACTTTATGTGAGGATCAATATTAACAACATATATTTCATCCATGTCATCCTTGATTATGGTTCAAAAGATTGAGGTAATGAAAATACTGTCTCACTTGTAGTATTGTTTTCCTAGTTTGTTATACGAAATAGCTCTAATAATTATTGATAGTTCCACTTTCACTACCTCGGCATACTTGGGCTTGATTTTATATGTTTTGCTCTTCACATGTGAGGCTCCATATATCCATGGTTTATGATGTAAGAAAAGAAAAGTTCCTCTTGAAAATGCCTTAATTTAGTTGTATAAAAGTGATTTTACCTTATGGATAAAACAAGGCTACTCCCCGTATCCATCATGCTAAGGAGACTACTTGAATATTAATGCCCCCTCTCTGCGGTTTTGAGAGAAGAAATCAATAGTATTAGTGGACTGAGGAGTTATTTCATACTTTCTGAAGTCCGTCCTTGAGGAATTTCTCAAAAATAGAAGATCATTTGAAGATACTATTTGAGAATCCACGTTCTTGAATTACATCAATCATATTGTCTAAATTCTCTAGATCAGTAGGGGAAAAAATGAACCCTGCATGGGCCTTTTAGATTAAGAGCTTATTAGTGATGGACCAATGAGAAGAGGGTGGTGGCCATAGTCTACTCCCTTAATCACCTAGACTAGGCATAGGCTTCCCTTGTTTCTTTGGGATCAAAGGTGGTATAAATGACTAAAAACCACAAGTTCCTCGACAAAAGTGGTTTGATAGGCCTAATGTTTGGATCATAGCCATTGCATAAACTCAACGATCTAATGGTGCATGTTAAAAGTCAAGAAAAAACTCAACCTACAATGTGGTCCTCTAGGTGTGGTAGAGATCTAATGGTCCAGCTTGAAAATCTTGAGAAATTGTGCCTTCTTATCTCCATCGTTGGATGAAATTAGAAGAGAATGGTTGGGATTCATTGAGCTTGAATTCGGGGGCGCTTTGAATTGCATCCATTGGATCACTTCATGATCTAATGGCTATGAATCTTTGTGCTTGAGAGGATCCCAATATATATTCACAACCCTGCGATGGTTGGTCCATCGGATGGAGGAGATTCGGCCTCACCACGGAACTGCACCTTTTATTTTGTCCTCTTTCGCTGGTCCATACACTCTCTCACTTCATTTAATGCTTAAAATTTTGTCTTTTTGTGATAGGCACACTCTTCTCGATCTAAGCCATCCATGAACATTTTATCCAATGAATAATAATAATACCCACGACTGTTCACTCCTAAGGAGAAGTTTTGTCTTCTTTTGACAGACACACTATAACAAATCGTAGCCGTTCGTGTGAGATTATCCAAGGGATATTATTGCCCATGACTTCATTCAAACTGAGCACATTTCTTAGAGCAAATATTTTATTGTAAAACCACTAGTGGTCTTTTTTCGTGGCCGTAATCCCTCTTTTATTAGTTTTGATCCCTAAAAATTAGGGATCCTTACAAGGCCCATGCAAAGCTCACTTTTCCCCTAATGTTGCCCTTTTCTCTATCTTAAATTTCCACATTATCCTAGACTAGTGCATTGTTCTTATTTATGCAACTTGGAGGAGTCACTTAGAAAGGATGGTCAAGGTTGCTCAAGTTGTTTCACCAAGAGGACTCATCCAAGTTGCTCCATTTGGTGGACTAGATCACTCTATTATTCCTTGATCAATTTGTCGCAAGTATTTACCTCACTTTTTTTTTACATATTACAGCCTTGAGTCAAACTTTCAAGGTAACATTTTCTAACACATTTTTTTATGCCTAATTGTGTTCGGATACTAGATGCTCCCTCATGACCTGCTGCATCGACGACTGTGGCTTTCCATAGTGTAAATTAAATTATGAGCTATCCATCATCGAATTTAGTATTGATTCTTGATCGATGGGTATGGTATCATGCATTATCTATGTTTCCTTCTTGCAAGTGTATTTGACAGCATATGAGGGATAACGTTGCTTTGAACTGATTTACGATGATTTCAGGATTACGACTAAATATCAAGAATTCTAGATTGCGAACTGCTTTAATTGGCGAACTGCTTTTCGCGGAGTGCTTTTCGCGAACTGCTTTTCACGAACTGCTTTGTTTTAGAAAACATATTTTAACCGCATGATCCGCTGCAGGGATCGATCAAGTTCTGTGCGTAGCATTCGAAGGAGCTCTTGTGAAGGCGATTCTATTTCTCCCTCATGACGGTACCTTAGGCGCTGCAGGAGCTCCTGTCTACGCAAGTCTATTGCGCTGCAGGAGGAGATGGGTTGGAATGTAGAGGCACTTCCTGATGACCTAATGGACAACGTAATGATGCGAGTACCCATGGATGCGCTAGTAAGATGCGCGGTCGTCTGCAAGAGATGGTACGCCTCCATCAAAAGCGCAAGATTCTGCTCCTCTATAACATCCCTACATCCTCCGCCTCCGCTGTTGTATATTTGGGGACTTGACGAAACCCACAACGAATTTGCGTTAATCTACAATCCATTCTCCAATCGCTGGCACGAGCTCTTCAAATCTCAGAAACGACCTTTGCGAAAGCGAAGCAGACAACCTTTGAGTTCAAGTTCTCTCTCTCTCACAGCTTTTTCTACCTGCCCCATCGTTCCACAACCTTTCGCAACTCACAAGGCTGTTCATCTCCATTGCAGGCAGTCTTTCGCCTGCGATTGCACGGACGATAAGAATAATTTTTACTCTATAAATACTTGTTTTCTGAAAGGAAAGGGCTTGAACGAGAATTCGACAGATCAGACTTGCGTGTTGAAGGCATTTACAACAGACATGCATTTCTCCCACACCTATTGCCCTTGGAAGTTTTTTCGCTCTTCGACATGTCAATATTTAGCGTCGGAAAAGATTCTCGTACTAGGAGTGTTGGAGATGGAAAGGAGATTCATCAGACATCCTTCTTTCAGTACTTTCATTATTTCTGATATTGGGCATAGAGATTCAAGCAAATTTCTTGTGTATAACTCGCAGGACAACATCTGGAGAATACTTCCTTCTTTACCTCATGATCTGCAACCAGCAAATCTTTCAGAAGGAATTCTATCATCTGCTTGGGTTGGAAGAAGGATTTACATCATGCATACTTTACTCATGTTTATTGCCTATTTTGATGTTGATAGTGAATCATGGAGCCATGGGCAAACCCTAACCGGTTTACAAAACAAGCCAACGGCAAATGTGCATATAGTGAGCAACGACAATGGCCTAAATATGCTTTCTAACTCTGTTTTCTATTTAGATCTCTACAAAGTAGAAGAATCAAACATGTCTTGTGTGCATATTACACGAATCATGGAAATGGTTTGTCCAAGAGCAACCACAATTTATTGTGGTTTTGGTCAGCAAGTTTTTATACTCGATCCCGTTTTCTTATCAAGACTCGTAGTCATAAACCAAAACAGTAGACACAAACAGAGTGTCCCATTGCCCTCTTGACTTAAAATCGACGACTTCATGGCTTTCCATAGTGTAAATCGAATTTAGTATCGATTCTTGATCGATGGGTATGGTATCATGCATTATCTATGTTTCCATGGTATCATGCATTATCTATGTTTCCTTCTTGCAAGTGTATTTGACAGCATATGAGGGATAACGTTGCTTTGAACTGATTTACGATGAAGGGATGTGATTCTTCTTGTCACATTTAAGGAATTTCTCCATATTATCATCTTTTCTTTAGGAGGATTTAGCTTGGTACCTTTCTTTCAATATAATTTATATCATTTTTGCACTTAGTCCTATTAGAGTTTGTAATACTTGTGAGCCTAGAACTTGCAATGTGTTGATTGCAACCTCCACTTTATCTTCTTTCATTGATTCTTCCTCTACCTCTATTAACGACTAGTGTCTATACTTTCTAGTTATTTGGATTACTAGTATAAATCATGTTAATTGTGTTTCATGATACATATTTGGCATCTTAAGACTCACATTGTAATACTTGATGTAAAAATCACACTCCTTTTCCGGATTATAGTTCTTGATGATGAAGCCATTCTAAAATTCCATATGAATGTGACAACTCTACAACATATGAGGGGCATACCGACGCTGCCTATAGCGATGACCACTCCCGACGTCGGTATAAACATTGGAAAATTCCATTCAAAGATACCGACAGTCAAGTGAGCGTCTGTATGACCGTTTAAAATGGATCATCAGTATGTCTCACGATCTTCGATATGGGCATCGATATAAGCATCGGTATATGCATTGATATAAGCATCGGTAATTTATTGGAAATTATCGGTGCCCATACGGATGCCCATACCGACAGGTATACCGAGGCCATGTTTTAAACATACCGTGAACCCGAGAGCAAAACTCAACATTTTGCGCATGTTTTACATTAAGTACTGCTTGCTTCTATCAAACTTGCACGCACCAATGGAATTGACCTGCATTGTCTTGTGCACATAGACACACACACATATCTCTCTCTACACACACACACACTCTCTCTCTCTATTTAGATCTCACATCTTAGTAAGTGGTGCAAGTACTCTTAGCCTTTGTCTGTCTCTATGCTTTATGTTTTATAATTTCTCTTCTCTTTGATTTTGCATAAGTTTTTTGGCATCGATTCTTTGGAATTCGATGATAGATGTACGACATACATTACGCTTTGACGACAAGGATCCAAAAGAGGGACATACCTTTAAGTGATTGTTTTATTCTCTATTGATAGAGAGAGAGAGAGAATAGATAGATAGATAGAGAGAGAGAGAGAAAGAGAGATAGAGAGAGAGAGAGAGATGAGAGCGAGAGGGAGATAGATAGATAGATAGAGAGAGAGAGATGAGAGAGAGAGAGGGAGATGAGAGAGAAAGAGTGATAGAGAGATAAAGAGAGAGAGAGATAGAAAGAGAGAGAGAGATACAAAGAGAGATAAAAGAGAGGAAGATATAGATAGGAAGATAGAGCATACATACACACACACATACATACAAACACACATCTACACATGCATACATACACACACACATGTACACACATGCATACATACACACATATACCCACATGCATGCATACATGCACACACATATACACACATGCATGCATACATACACACACATATACACACATGCATGCATACACACATACACATATACACACATGCATATATACACACACACATTCATACACACACACATTCATACACACACACATATACACATATGCATACACACACACATATACACACATGCATACACACACACATACATAAACACATATACACACATGCATGCATACATACACACACATATACACACATCCATGCATACACAAATATACACATATACACAAATGCATACATACACACACACATGCATACACACATACATACACACACACATATACACATGCATACACACACATACTACACATGTACATACATACACACACACATATACACACATGCATCACACATACATACACACACATATACACACATGCATGCATACACACACATACACATATACACACAGGCATACATACACACACAAGCATACACACATACATACACAAACACACATATACACATATACACATATCACACACACACACACATACACACACACATGCATACGCACATACATACACACACACATATACACACATGAATGCATACATACACACACATATACACACATACACACATATACACATATACACACATGCATACATTCACATACACACATACACATATACACACATGGATACATACACACATACATCTACACACTTGCATACATACACACACATGTACACGCATGCATACATACACACATGCATGCATACATACACACACATATACACACATGCATGCATACACACACCCCTACATACACACACACATACATACACACATGCATGCACACACACATGCATGCATACACACACATGCATACATACACACACATACACATATACACACATGCATACATTCACACACACACACACATACATGCACACATATACACACACATATATGATTTCAGTGTAGATAAATAAATATGAAAATATCTAGTGTTTTAATGAAATATATATAATTAAATATATAAAATTACGATTTTAAAGTTTTATTTTACATCAAATATATAAAAATAGGATTAGGGTTTTTAGGCTATTTACACATACATCATACACATATACTTATACACATATATATACACATGCACACATATATACATGTTTTAGGTCTAGGTCTTTTCGATTACGATTTTAGGGCTTTTACACATGCATTGATACTAGATGCTCCCTCATGACCTGCTGCATCGACGACTGTGGCTTTCCATAGTGTAAATTAAATTATGAGCTATCCATCATCGAATTTAGTATTGATTCTTGATCGATGGGTATGGTATCATGCTAAGAGCTCGTGCTCTTTTCTCATACAATATTGATGTAATGTAGAAAGAGACAAACATTAGAAGTAGCATCAACGCTATTCAAGAGAATATGTACAATGGGATGTAAACACTAAACAAGAACTCTCATTTTTATGGAGCTGCATCAATGCCAAATCGATTTGCATCATTGATTAAAGATCTAAAATAAGGATAGAAAAGTAGAAAAACGTGCGTTTTGAATATTTTCTTTGATCTTTGTTGATCCAAACGTTAGACGAAACTCTGCTGCAATGATGCACTTGATTTGTTGATCCAAATGTTAGAGCAAACGAATTTGCTTGTTTTTCCTTGTTGCAAATCTTAGAGAAATTTCTCGATGATGAGTTGCAAAACCATACTCCAGCATTTCATTAACACTAGTCTATGCAAGAATAATCTCTCTCTTTCTCGCTCTATCTTTGTCTCTTTGTGTCTATTGTACCACTACATTGACGAGAGTAGATGGAGGGCATAGGGTTGTTATAACAGTCCATGATCTTCAGAAACAGCAATGGAAGCATTTCTAATACACATATGAGATGACTGCGAATAGGTGCCTCCTATTTGCATTATGTTTATGCAGTTGATAGAGAATGTTCACAAAATGATGAATAGGACAATGAGCGAGAGAAGTAGGAGAAAAATAAGCATACTTTGGATGATAAGAGTGCAAACATCACAAAGATGATGATTAAAGCTCTCAAACAAAAGAATAACAAGCATATTTATTGTTCACTTGAAATAGAACTTAGAAGCACTTTAGGAGAAGGATGTGAATGGGGAGGGAGGATTTAAGGAAAGAATGCGCCTGAGGTAATGAATATGAAGATTCAAAATAAATATTAAAAAAAAAGGTATCAAATAATACCTATGCTCTGATACCATGTCGAGAAACATGGCCCAATACAATTAACATGCATAGAAAGGTATGGGGGGATCAAAATAGACTAGAAACGAGAAATAGAAATGAACCTAAATATGAAATGAGAACTTACATGTCAATCATGAAGCTCAAGCCTGAAGGTGAGATCATCATGGGGGAATGAAGTAGAAGGAAAAGTACCTTCATGTGGGATAAGGAGACATTGCATGAGAGTGAATGAGATCTTAACACTAGTCTATGCAAGAATAATCTAACACTAGTCTATGCAAAAATAATCTCTAGTCTCTCTTTCTCGCTCTATCTTTGTCTCTTTGTGTCTATTGTACCACAACATTGATGAGAGTAGATGGAGGGCATAGGGTTGTTATAACAGTCCATGATCTTCAAAAACAGCAATGGAAGCATTTCTAATACATATATGAGATGATTGTGGATAGGTGCCTCCTATTTGCATTATGTTTATGCAGTTGATAGAGAATGTTCACAAAATGATGAATAGGATAATGAGCGAGAGAAGTAAGAGAACAATATGCATACTTTGGATGATAGAGTGCAAACATCACAAAGATGATGATTAAAGCATATTTATTGTTTACTTGAAATAGAACTTAGAAGCACTTTAGGAGAAGGATGTGAAAGGGGAGGGAGGATTTAAGGACAGAATGCGCCTGAGGTAATGAATATGAAGATTCAAAATAAATATTAAAAAAAAAGTTATCAAATAATACCTATGCTTTGATACCATGTCGAGAAACATGACCCAAGACAATTAACATGCATAGAAAGCTATGGTGGATCAAAATAGACTAGAAACGAGTAATAGAAATGAACCTAAATATGAAATGAGAACTTACATGTCAATCATGAAGCTCAAGCCTGAAGGTGAGATCATCATGGGAATACTTGAAAGAATGAGGAGAGAAGTGAGGAATGAAGTAGAAGGAAAAGTACCTCCATGTGGGATAAGGAGATATTGCATGAGAGTGAATGAGATGCATTCACATAAAAGTGTGCAAAAAACATAAAAACTATACAAAAGAAGATAGGGTGCAATGATAAAGAAAACCTATTTACATAATGATAGGTACAATCTCCTCCCATGTGCTTGGTTGGATTTATTCCTAACCAAACATATTTATTGTTAATATTTACTATATCAAAATTTTCTTGCCCAAAATAAGGTCACAAAGTGGAAAAGCCACTTGTACTTCGACAATATTTGCCATAAAATGTAGGTCATATCACTATTTTTAGAAAAATATGTGTGCATATATTTTGAAAATAACTATACATCTCTGAGTAATAATCCCTTCAAATATAAGAGTTTCAAAGATTATTAGAAAAAAATATATATAATTGAATGACTATGAAATTTTCAAAGCTTCATGATCCTTGGTCCACAAATCAAAACAAAAACCACACTAAATTCGTCTATCTCACATGAAATAATATTTAATAACTCCAAATACTCCATTAAGGATACCATTCTCTTCAAGTGAAAGGAGATTTTCCTAAATCGAAAGTACAACATAGAGATTGATGAGCAATCACACGCCACACCGCCAAACATTAATAAACATGTTCCATGTGCTACATTGAATAACATTAGATTTTTCAATTAAATAATTTAATATGTTTGTGAATGACATGTACTAACAATCAATTTAGATTTTTCAATTAAATAATTAAATATGTTTGTGAATGAAATGTACTAACAATCAAGTGATAATGACATCAATTTATATTCATTCAGAGAGGATTCTTGTATATCAGTAGGCATGTTTGTATTTGTGTTGCAGGTACTAGTATTTCGCACCTTGAAAGATCATGCCTTGTTGAAAACATGAAACACATTAATTTACTTAATCCACAAACTTCCGAGTGTTTTCAAATGAAAGAACTAAATGTTATGTAATAATTGAATCAAATAGAATCGAATAACATGAATAATTCCATCAAAACGTCACCCAATTTAATAGAAATTGTATTTAATTGGAAAGAAAACCTAGATGTTGACATCCAATGACACTTCACACAATTTAACAACAAAATCCATGTTCCATGTTATAAGTGAAGCATGTCCAAAAACAATATTTTTTTATGTTTGCTATGATATGGAGAAATAAAATGATCCAAATCTTGTATCAATAATGCTTTTTGTATCTGTTGAGATCTAGCAATGAGTGATATTTGTACTTAACCAAATATCTATCTATGATATTTAAGTCATTTCCATGCGGAAATACAAGACTTCCTTATGTAATATAATTCCAATATCTTTACTTATAACATAGGAGGAGTTCCTTTGCTTTTAAAATACCTATGTGAAATAAATTATGTATATTCTAGTTTGATAGTATTTCTAATCTAAAGGAGTGCTTATTAATTTACTGTATGTTTTCAAATCAACTATAATAGGATTCTGTTTAATGTTTTTGAGTCTTCATTGAAGAATGGATAGAAGGACATTTCTAGTTATTAATGCTAGTTGTCCTATCTTGCCATAGCGTCTTAATGTTTTTTTTTTGGGCTATGTGTGTGTGTGGTTGTCTTCGTCAACCATCCATACGTCAATCTCAGCATTTTATTCTCTCTCTCTCTCTCTCTCTCTCTCTCTCTCTCTCTCTCTCTCTCTCTCTCTCTCTCTCTCTCTCTCTCTCTCTCTCTCTCTCTCTCTCTCTCTCTCTCTCTCTCTCTCTCTCTCTCTCTCTCTCCAAAACACAACCCTAGCCCTCATATTTATAGTGTGTTCTCCGTATTGTTCGATTTGAACCTGCAGAAAGAATTGCATAGATAGAGTAGGTAAAGAGGAGGATAAGCAATCACGATTACATATCAAACTTGGAAGAACCGAAGTCGATGGACCCTCACAAGTTCCATCCTATAGAGGTTTCCAAAGCCATCTACTTTTGAGTCCCTTTTTTATCTGGATGGCTCCTTGCACCACACGAGTAGTTTACATTCATGATATGGGATTGCGCGAGGCAGAAAAAGAGGAAATAAAGATGGCTACAAAGTCTTTTGCATGAGGAGAGTGAAGTGGATAGTCTTGATGTTGTAGAGAAGAAAAGGGTAGCTTAAAAGAATTTTAACCTCTTTAAGAAGAGGTACCAAGGTCATCCCCAAGAGGTGAAACAAAAATATGGAGTTTGGTTGCTCAAAATCTTGCACTCCACATGATTAATCATCTCATCCTCAATGACATGAGACTTAAAAGTTAAATGTTTTTGAACGTCTACAACACATTGATTCATGTGAAGCATCCTAAGGTATTTTGATAGCGATGCACCTCAGTGGAATCTCTTTCTTGAGAGCTCCATGAAAATACCCTCATGACAGAGAATTGAGCTTCAGATGCCACACACAGTACTCTGTAATGCACAATACATAGAATACAAAAACAGATTTCTTAGGTCACAAAAATGTGTTCGGACTTATAGTTTGTGGCTGACCATGCCACTACATGTTTTATTAAAGAACATATACAAAAGTTTCTGACTTCCATTTGGACTTTCACATGGACATTAACAGTAACAATCTCCCACTAAAGGCCAATAATGGCCAAAGTGTGTATGGGAGGAAAATCAATAAAGATAAAGAATACCTGAGAGTATACAAACTATACCTCCCACTTGATCGGCATGTTATACAATGTACAAGTAACTATGTAAGTTCATGGATCAAGTAACCTCCATGAAGTGCCAATAGTGTCAAAAGATGTCATGTGATAGAGCTTTAATCAAAGCATTTGTAGCATTATCTCAAGTATGAACCTTCTCAAGAATAATATTCTCAGTGGCTAAGTAGTCTCTAATGAAGTGATACCGCACCTCAATCTGCTTGGCCTTTGCATGATAGACTAGATTCTTAGCCAATACAATAGCACTCTGCCTATCACTGAGCAAACAAGGTACATCCTAAGGTAGACCCATATCAGAAGCGAGAAGAGAAAGCCACAATGCTTCCACACATGCCTCACTTGTTGCAACATACTCTACTTCTATAGTGTAAATAGCTCTACATTGTTGAAGACGAGATATCCAAGAGATAGCACCTCTAGCAAAATGAAAAATGTACCCTGATGTAGACGTACGATTGTCTACACAACTATCATAATGAAAATCTGTGTAACCCATAATGGATGCTTTCCCTCTACCCAAGCATAGACACTTGTCCTTAGTGCCACTCAAATATCTCAAAATCGTCTTGACCGCATCCTAATACTTTTTACCAAGATTAGACATATATCTACTCACAACTCGCATTGCAAATGCAAACGGTCTGGTCTCATAGCTACCATAGCATACATGAGACTACCAACATAGATTGATAAGGAATCTTGGTCATGAATTCCTTTTCATCATCTAATCTTTTCATAGAGGACTAGTATCCTCAAACACCAATCTTCTCCCTTTAACCTCCTTAATGGGTTGTTTATGAATCTTAGACTCATTAAAAATGACATCACTACTTTTGATCATTGACCATGTTTCAGGATCCCATAAGCGATATCCAAATTGTCCTTCTCGACCATATCCAAGAAAAATGCATTTCATTGACTTACGATCCAGTTTTTGTCTAAGATTCTTGGGTATATGAACATATGGTTCACTCCCAAAAACTCAAAGATGATCATGATATGGTGGCTTTCCTGCCCATAACTCTTGTGCCACTTTCATACCTTTGGCATTAGTGTTAATAATGTGAACTATAATCAATAGTGCTTCTACCCAAAAGCCTTGTGGAAGGTTTGCATGATGGATCATAGAAACTACTCTATCGTGAATAGTTATACTCATCCTTTTAGCTACACCATTCTATAAAGGGGTATTAGGAGCTGTAAACTCTCTATGAATTCCTCTATACTGGTAGAAAAGGCTGAATTCATGTGAGGTATAATCACCCCCATTATCTAAACATAAAGCTTTGAGCTTAGTTCCTTTTTCAGTCTCAACTAAAGCAATCCATTTTTTGAAGGTATGGAAAACTCTAGGTTGAAGGGGCATGGAAAATGGACAAGAGGATTTGAGTGGAAATGGAAAAGAACTTATTAGAAAAGTGAACGTATAAACCAAAAGAGCAGCATGAAGGAAGAATGGATGTGGGTCTTGCATGAATATATGTTGTGTGAATGAAAAAGTAGTGGGAAAATGATAGAGGCCAAGAAGAATACCAAGTAGAAGAATTGGATGCGGTCTTTACTTGTGTTTACATTGCATGTGAATGGAGAGGAATGACAAGAGAGGGAATGTGGATGGGCTTCTGTTTGTATGCATATGGGATGTGATGAGCTTGCATGTGTGACGAGGATGTGCGATGTGATTTCCTGATGTGTGTTTGCTCTTTCCATTTTGGTTGTAAATGTTATTGTGATTTGATGAAGAAAGGTTCTAATGTTTTGATGAAGTCTGTAGACAGGTGGATATGGCAGTGAAGATGCGAGAAAGAGGACAAAGTTGGTAAGTGAATTGATTATATTTTGGTACTAATTAGATGATTGGATGAGTATGATTGCAGGTGCTACATTGAGGAAGGAGAGAATTGGTATGCAAGGTAAAGATTTGTATTTGATTGAGTGATGATCACATGTTGGATGACTTGAGTGCAGGTAGCATATCGCTCATCGGGGACGACTTCGCAAGCAAGAAGAGGGGAGTATGTTACACAGAAAAGTCGTGTTGATTCTAAGTCTACCAATGTGGTGTTTATGAAAAATTTAGCTCTTGGAAATGTGATTTTTATCTCAAAAGAAATTGTTTGTATGGTTGCATTTATGCATTAGTGTGCAATATCAACATGGATAGGTTTTTGAGTGCATGATTGCAATAGGAAGGTGCATGTGTGAGCATGGGAATATATATGTACATGTGCATCTATGTGCGTTGATTTGATATGTGTGGATATGTCAACATGGACTTGGTACTAATTGCATGACTACAAAAGATTATGTGTGCGAAGGAGATGTGTAGACGAGCATGCACTAAAATGTATTTGTATATGCCATTAAGCCTATGGATCACATGCACACCATCATATGTGTGTAAGATTACTTGAGAACACAAATGTGTGTATGAAAATGCATCAACCCATGTATATGTACCGTAGTTGCAAACTTCATGTGTCCTTTCATATGTGCATCTTGCTTCAAGATTGATATATTTGGAAGTTGAAAAAAAAGGAAGCAAACTATAAGAAAAGAAAAAAAAAACAAAACAAAAATGCAAAAAGAAAAAATGGGAAAATAATATTGAAAAAAAGAACAAAAAGAAAGAAAATAAATAAAGAAGAAAAATAAAAATGCACGTATGCATGTGAGTGGGGGGAGTGGGGTGTCAAGGGGTCAAAGTGTTAGGGGAGTGGGTGAGTAAAGAAAAAAAAAGGGAAAATAAAAAGTTTTTGGGGGTGTCTCTCTCTAGGGGGGATCTCTTGGGGTTTTTTGTTCTTCGAGTGTCTGTACAGGTACAAGAGCTTGCAACAGATTGTGGAGGAGGAGTCGCACTCAATCCCTACGAAGGGGAGAACTGACGGGTCTAAAGGGGGGAGGGAAGCCTAGCACAGTGGAGAGACAGGTCTAGTTTGCTATAGTGCTTTCATATCAGAAGTGGGAGGAGTACGGTGCATAATGACAACCTCGAGCTGATCTGATATGATGCAAGTTCATAGTTATTTGGGCGGTAGTTATCTTCATCTCCGCATAGACATAATGTCAAGCTATGCAGAGCAGCAGGTAACTCTCCAAGGGTAGCTAAGAAGAGCAAGAATGTTTTCTCTGGTAGTTGTCGACTAATGCATCTCGAAGACCTGATGAGATGATTTCGAGAATGCTTTCTTTCCTCTACTATAAGTTGATATGAACTCGATTTATGGCTGGTGCTCCATTCGTTGTTTATGGCCGCATAATTTGAATATGCTTATGAATTCATGCTGAAGGTTGAGTGTTACAGTTCATGCTCCTAAGATCTTCCAAAACATCTCAGTGTTAAAACTTTGTTGTGCATTGGAGAATGATATGACCTATGACTGTCAATTATCTTTGAAAAGAACATCGAGTGCACGAGGTCTTAGAAAGAAAGTTGTACAAAAGAGGCGCTAAATTATTGCATGTGTGATCTAATGAAGGGGTTCTAATATACACGGTTTTTTTTAGAAATGGCTCACATCTAGAGTGTCTCGTCGCAATAGCTTGTGGTGCATGGAGCATAGGCATTAATCTGAGGAGGAAAAGATTAGTGATAAGTGCAAGTCTTCATGAATAAGTATCACTGTCAAGTCCTAACTGTTAGGTGTTTATTATGGAAAGCAGGTGTGACAGTAGAAGGGGAAACCTGAATAGATGATAGAGAAATACGAGAAGATTGCATAAATCGAGTGCACAGAGAGATGGATGGGAAATATGGATGGCCTCACTGTCCGGAATATACAAAAGAACGAACTTCTGTTGATTTTGTTTTGATGTATGATCTTAGTACAAAACGTTTTTGCTACCCCCTTGGAGTATTATTTATTTCATAAGGCACTTGCTGAAATCATAAACAATTTTGAGTGGTGTGGTTGGTCATATCACAAATGGCACAAGGTTGAATATTCAAACTTTTGGCTTTTTCATGCTTTGCTCCTTCCTTCCTCCTTTTCCACTTGCTCTTGCTTGTGAAGTTGGCTTGGGAAGTCTCCTCTTCATCTTCGTCCTTCTTCTTGCCTTTCAACTTCTTGTCCTTCTTATCTACATACAGAGCACTAGTTGAATTATCATGATAGGAGTTACCTTCCTTTATGCTATTGTTGGCCTCTTGATTGAAGATTTTTCCAAGAAAGATTTTGACGTCTGGAGTTTGCACATCCATGATGAGACCATAAGCAGTGGTGAAGAATTGCTACTGCTTATCACTTCGAATCCCATTGAGAATTTGCCTCATGATAGCCTCGTCTTCAATCAACTCTCCAATGGATGCTAACTGATTTGGAACCTCCTTGACCTTGGTAACAAACTCTTTGATGGTTTGTTTAGGTGTCTTCTTCATTAGGTTGAACTCGTTCCAAAGATTATTCTTTCTTGCTTTGGTACTAGCAAAAAAGAAAGTCTCTATGACATCCCAATTCTCTTGAGATATCTTGCATCCTCTAATATATGGTAATAGAAATTCAGAGATAGAATTTAGTATGTACGACCTTGCTTGAGCATCCCTTGTGCACCAATGTGTGAGCTTATCTATCTCCTCTTGTGTAGGTCCTACTTTGGATCTTGGAATAGGCATAGCTTCATCACCTTCTACAATTCCATAAAGATTTCTAACTTGCAAATAGGCCTCCATTCTGATTTTCCAAGCCGCATAGTTGTGTCAATCAAGCTTCTCAATCATTGAGGGAAATCCATCACCCATCTTGATATAGCTCTCATACCACTGAAAGAACTTGGAGAAGCTTGTAGGAGGTAGAAAAGTGAGTTGCAAAGCGACAAAGTTCAGTCCAGCCAACAAGCACAAGACCAACCCTTGAGCTTATGAAGACTCAAATAGGCCTTGTAGGCATGCGATAAGTGCAATAAAATGTACTATGTACTTTGGATCATCAAGGAGAAAGAGTCGATACAAAACAGATAGGTTTGCACATTGACTAGCTCAAAAAAATTATTATCTTTGGATGAGACAATCAACTTCAAATGCTCATAGCATCCACATGATTACAATTGAAAAAAATACTTTTGGTGGAGTGATACATATAGGGTTGATGTATAGAATGGGCAAAAGTACAAGAAATAAGCAAAATATGCTTTTGGAATGAACTTAACACTCAACACTAGTACCTCTTATTTTTTAGGAATCCAGTAGAGATAGATAATCTACTCAAATAAATGCTTTGAAAATTGATACTCATAAAATAGAGACTAATAGATTTTCAATGAGTGCTCATTCATCCAATTTAAAGCTCTGTAGAGAGAGCGGTAGCCTCTATAAGCTTATTGTTGTTGAAGAAGATGATGCAAAAAAACGGAGCACAAGAATGATGGTCACAAGTATATGTATAGTGCTTCCATGTATTGTACAAATGATTTCAAGCCTTTATATAGACTCTTGAAGTGCTCCACAACTTCTCAAGTGGATTTTGAATTCAAATGCAGGGCGGTAAAGGTTGTTGAAGAGAATCAATTCACTTTTCTACAATCTAAGAAAAGTGAAGATCTAGTTTGATCTACTTTTAGGTGATTGATTGATTCATTGATTGTAAATCAACCACCTCAAATTTGTGGAATTTGAGCTCTCTTTTTCTCCTTTTACATGTGTAAAGATCTAGCCTATTACAATGGTAAATGATCCATGAACAATCTTTTAAAAAAATACAATAAATGAGCATAAGTAAAAGAACTCTCCAACAGATATTCTTTCGACATAATCTAAATGATAGGTTTTTTATGTAGATCAAATCCACCTCAAGCTTAGTGTAAGCTGATGTTTCCAACGCTATCTCCAATAGCTTGGCATAGGGCATGTGAATCTCCATTGCCAAAAGATACATTTTGGAAGAAGCAGTATTTCTATATGGTAATCAAGTTCTTCGTATCATGCGGTCAAACAAGAATGTTGTCATCAACAATGACAATCTGAGATGTGCAAAACAGAATTAGACTGAGATCCTTGAGGTAATGTGGAAGTTTCAAGTCTTCCCTAGGGAAGGGCATTGAATAATGTGTGAACATGGAGACGAATGTGTGAGCATGGAGACGAATGTGTGAACAACATATGATCGAGATGTAGAACAAGAGACAGACGGTGGGCTGTCTTCACTTGGAGGCCATCCTCGCGCGTTGGTCGATGGTGCTGCTTGGCATCAACATCCGGAGCTGATTCTGCTGATGGGATGCAGCAGCGATGGTGCTGTGAGAGGCTGAAGAATGACGCTAAGGAAGCATGTCGAGGAATGTGGCTGAACACGGCACGCTGGTATTTATAGTGACCGGGCATGGAGAGAACATCAAATATAAATTGAAATTCATTGTAAAGATGAATTCCACAGGACGCATTTTTGACAAGTGAAGAACACAAACACATGTAAAATTTAATGAATTAGTTAGCGCCCACTTCATGGATCTTACATACATTCCTCGTAAATGAAGTATCTCTCCAAGGGAATGCTAGTTGTATGGAACACTTAAAGTTAGGCCCTTTCTATTCACTTAAAGCAACCCAACTGAGATTCCTCAAGGGTAGAGAATCTGCATGTAAAAGAAATCATGTAGCTACCCTATGTCACACATCTCCCACCCTCAATGTAGTTGCTCTTCACATTGACAACTCTCTAACATCCCAAGAGCTGGCAACAAGTGAACTTAATTCAAGAAAATTGATAGGTCATAGATTAGAAATAGCATAGATGTTGCATGTATCTGAATGAGACTCACACACTACATGCATGACACTTGCAAGAATATTACAAGATTTATGCTCACATAATGGTAGACGTAGACGTCTAGGCATGGTACTAAACTTAGTCTATCATATAACTTGAGTATAATGATGAAACACTCTTAGAAAAGTATCCTCAAGATGGGTTTCATAAAGAGCATCAATGGGCTTGAGCATAATGGTGAAGCACTCTTAAGAAAAAAATTATCCGCAAGATGGGTTTCATAAAGAGCATCAATGGGTTATTACAAGTTCCAAGTGATAATCAAGAAGGCCGTAGTAGATGGCAGAAGCTCTATGACTTAGACTTAGAGCAAATATTCTAGGGAAGGAAAAATTGAGTACTCATAGATAAAATTACTCAAAGATGTAGAAAACGATTTAAGGAAGTAGAAAATGTAAAAACAAAATCTTAAGGAGTACCTAGACTCGATCTTGGTTCCTAAAGCTAAATATTTAATACATACATGCCACTTATTCTTTTTGTTCAAGATCAATCGAAGACATGAGTGATCGATATAACAAATCAAAGAATAATAGAAGCATAAACTTCTCTAGGAATAGTATTACACTTCCAAACGCATTTGGAAACCTTGCAAGATTAGTAGAAGACATTAATGAATAAATTATTATAGATAGTTACAACTAGTAGCAAAAAGATTTTTTCTTTGAATTTTCTTCTTCATATCTGAACATGCTTCTGATTTTTGGAAGCCCATTCTGGTATTGTGAGTGGCCTTTGTTGACTTCTACCTCTAAACACCTCAGTGTACAATAAAGATTTTCCCTTCTAGCCTGACAAATAATCTGAAGATTCTTCTGAGCCGTGACCAAGATATGATGAATGTGTAGGACTGCCTTCCTCCAACATCTAGCCGACAAGGAGCCATGATCACGTTACCAACTTTTGGGAGTCTTTGCACCACTTTCTCCTCACTGGCATGATTACATGGTTGCCATATCTAGAGTCAGAACCAAGAGAATCCCTCAGAATTGGAAAGCTCTTTTTGAAACTCCCATTAGGATATTGAGATTATTGAAGTTGTAAATTCCTTCCCATGGGCAAAAGCCCGAGGTTGGATTGCTTTACCAATGAGTTTTTCAAGAGCTTCAAGCACGTGGTGACTACTTTGTTACGTATGGTGTGGCAAGAAGCTATATCTTTTGGCACGCTTCTCAAATGTCTCAATGTCGGAGTTATCAAGCTCATTCGTAACAAAGGAAGCAAAAATAGGATTGAAAATTGGCGTCCAATTACAATGTTACAAATTGATTACAAGATCATGACAAAGGCAATTGAGAACCGTATTACTTGTCACCTGCAATACTCAATTAGTGAGGATCAAAAGGGGTTCATCAGAGGGAGATCCATTCTCGAGGCCATTATTGATGTCTGGGAAGGACTGGTTTTTTCTAAAGAATTTGCACAAGATATCCTCTTCCTTAAGATAGCCTTTGACAAAGCATATGTCAGACTTGAGTGGACTTCATTCTCAAAGCATTGAAAGAATTGGGATTCGGACCAAGACATTCATTAAGATAGTCTCTACATTGTTAGGAAATGTGTCTGCTTAGATTAACATCAATGGCCAGCTTTCTCAAGTGATTAGATTAAAATGTTGCATCAGATAAGGATACCCGCTGCCCCCACTTCTCTTTGCTATTGTGGCCGATGGTCTCAACTACCTTGTTAAACATCAAGCACACCTAGGTCTTATTCAAGACCTCACTCTTCCTCTCAATCAAGATTAGATGATCATGAGACTCTTTGTTGATGACACTAATGATTTTTCACATAAAGATCCAATAAGCATTGACACCTTTTAGGCTTTCCTTAATACATTTTGTGAGGCATCGAGATCCAAAATAATCACCCAAAAATAGCTTTTAGGGATATTATTGGGCACCCCCTCAATTGCTAGTAGACCATGTATGCTAGTTGAACCCTAGCAGACAAATCTTTTGCCTCTTAGGGATTCCTATGGGATTCGATGTTTCGATGGGACAACGATGGAACTAGGCCCTCTCTAGGCTCGAGAATCAGTTGACATACTAGAAAGGCATGTAGATCAACCTGGCGGGTTGGACTATGGTGGTCAACATGTTCCTCCTTTCTTTGGTAAGTTATTTTCTCTCCTGCTCAAGACCAAAAGACCAAGGGATTATCAAATTGGAAAGAATTTGTATGGACTTTGTCTCAATGGTTGACCCTAATAGAAGGGGTATCCCCAAAATTAAATGGGCTAGGACATTCTTGACATTGAAGGGATGGCCAGTAAATTGGCAGCAAAATGGTTACTTAAAGCTTGGAGTAGCACGGATGACTCTTGGTCCAAGTTATTTCTAGAAATAATGGTGCTCTCAAGCTTACAGGCCTCCTGGGGTGGAAGGGTCTCAAACTTATCACCCTTTTTTTTCTCACCCTTTTTGGTGATTCCTAAAGGCTCCAGCCTGGTTTGCTCTTTGTAGAAGAGTTGGAACAAGGCTAAATATTTTGTGAGGATCAATGAAGATTGGAAATGGGCAGCCAAGATTAGACAAAATGATTGGATCTGGTTCTCAATCAAGGACATCAAAGGCATGGATTCTTAGAACCTTAAAAAAGCTAGGAATCTTTGGAACAAAGGTATTCATATGTGGAAACACCGCTAGAACCAAGAAATTGGCTAGTGGATTAGATTTAAGGACATTGATCTGGCTTTAAGAGTGGACTATGAAGAATGGTGCGTGTTGCAGAGCAGATTCAATGTTTGGGAGCACTTGAGGACTGGCATCCTCATTGGTCATGACCTTCCCCACCTTAAGGGTCTTAGATGGCATAATGGCAATAACCTAGATAAAATTATGAGATTCAAGTGGAATGTGGACTTTCATGTCACACTTAATAGGAAATGGTGTTTGGATTGGATGGTCTTGAGGTGGAACTTAAGTTCCAATCCCTTTGGAACCCCCTTATCGAGATAGAAACTATTGTGTTTTTGTGGAAAATCCTCCATAGGGCATTTGGACCAATGTAAAAGCTAACAAAATTTGCGGGGCTCCCCCTTGGTGCAAACGATGCCTACATGGCAATGAGGATTTGGGACACCTCTTCTTTTAATGCCCCAAGTCAATTTCGATCGGTCAAGCCTTTGAGAGAATCATGCTACTACAAGGATAAATAAATTGGAAGCAAGCATTTCTAGCTAAAGTGATCCTGATGTTCCTCAACATTGTGGAATGCTAGAAGAGGTAAGACCCTCTGGAAAATCTAGAAAGAGAGATGTGCTGCTAACTTTGGAAACCCTCCTAAAGAATGGTCGATCAAAAATATATTCTCCTTTTAGGCAAAAGAATTTCCAATTGTAAGAAGCCCCCACCTTTTAGACATCATAGAGTGTTTTTCCTTGAGAACAACAAGATTAAAAGCAAGTGGGCCTCACATGAGGGGGGTGAGAGGATTATCAACCTTCTTTGTAACACAGCCCCTCCTTTGTGGGATTCGGGGGGCTCCTGGATACTACACCCGTTCTCTTGTTTAGCTATTTTTTCTATTAACTAAAGCTTGGGAGAATAGGCTATTGCCGAACTTCCCTTTGAAAAAAAAAATAGTAACAAAACAAGAAACTAGATGGATTGTACAAATGCCAATGCTTCCCTTAGAGATAAGTTATAGGAAAGAAAAGAAATCAATACTTGTTGGGTGTATAAGTGAGTTAGGAAGCTTGAATAGAAGTACACACAAGAGCGAAGAAGGAGATTGAAGCATAGAGACACATGATGGTTGGAGGAGCTCTCTATAGATAGATAATAAGAAGTATAAGAAGGAGTGAAGTGAGAGCTATAGGTGAATGCCTAAGTACAAAGTACCAACACATATTATTATATCATGTATATGTGATTACATGTGGAAAACTAGTACTAGTGTAAAATAGTGCCAATGTATACGGAAATGGTCCACATCATAGCTACTTGAGGGACACATCAGTGTAGCAAAGCCCTCAAAGCAAATGATGTGAGCACATAGAGGGAGTGACAGATCAGACCCCACAAGCTAATAAGCCTACGTCTTTGTGAAAAGCTTAAATCTTTTTCCATGGAAGAGCTTGGTGAATTTATTTAGCACATTATCTATGTATAAGTACATATACCAAATCAATATTTCCATCATGAGGGCATTCTCTAACATAATGATAGAAAACCTCAATCTGCTTTGTGCATGCATGAAACACTGCATTTCTTGCAACCACCAATGGACTCTGACTATAAGTGAGAATATGCATAGCTATATTAATTTCCATGCATGGATCCAGAAATAGGTGCCTTAGCAATATACACTCAACTATAGCTATGAAAAACTTCCAAAAGGTAACATAACTTCTCTTGTAACACTCATATATGCACAAGTAGAAGCAAAATAAACAAAGCGAAAAAAAAAATTATGAGAAGCATTTGACATAGTTTCTCCAAGAATTAAATAAATGGACAAAAATTATTAGTAAATATGTGGCTAGTATTGGTATGGCTATTGATGGAAGAGTTAGAAGTTCCATATATGGAAGTCAAGCTAGACCCTATGTGTGTGATGCATTAAAATTAGGAAGAGTTCAGTAGAGTTTCCTTTATAATAGGAGCACATGATCAAGAAATTAAATCTCTAAATAATCATATAAAGAAGCAAAAACATTTCAAAAGATTCCACATGCCACCTGAGCTAATTGGAATGTGAGGCATATAAGAAGTCTACTTGCATAGATATCCTATAGTAAAGTTAAATTTTCCTTCCCCCTCCATCATCAAAGATTCCATTGTATCTAGATGTATATCCATTCAAGATAGGAAATGCCTTGAAACAAATCTTCTAATTCAAAAGAAGGACTTAAAATTTAAGATTAGGAAAAGGGATTAACATATGTTTCAAAGAATAATTGCACACAATCTAGCATTTAAATTAAGTAAAATGAAAGATGCACATCTCAAAAGAGGTATTTGATAGTATCTTGTCACAAACACAATGTTGGCCCTTATCTTGTGAGAATAGGTACTTATCTTGTGAGAACATGACTTTGATGCAATGGAAGAAGATAAAAGCCAAGGTATATTTTTCACATACAAGAACATCTTTGAACATGGATTTGCGATTAAGAGGACATTGACATGAGAGTTGACATTTTGTGAGTATCTTTTACCTAATATAAAAACATTTTTAACGACATAGGATATTCTCTCATCATTAGGATGTTTGTCTTTTCCATTTGCATTGGTGGGTGTTTAGCTGGAGTCAATTGATAGGAGTGAGTGTCATAGAACTTTCTCTTAAAAATAGAGTAATTGTTTCAAGAAGAGAGAGGTAATGTGGCTACCAATCCCTCTAATGAGGCTATCCGATCTCTCTAGGTCCATATATAAGTTTTGCAAGATAATTTATGTTTAAACACTTCTAGGCATAGTACTAAACTTTCCAAAAGCACTCGAAAGGCTTCCAAGTTTATTACAAGACATTAATGAACAATGTACACATGGTTACAACTAGGTGGATAATACAAGTGCCATCAGTTCCCTTAGAGTGAATTTGTATGAAAAAAAACAACCCAAGACCTTGAGCGATCGACCTAGAGAGATTAGATCTTGCTCTAGCTCATCATACATGGACCCTTCCACTAGTACGCGATAGCATCTCTGCTCATGAGAGCATAACAAACAACTCCCTTCGTGTGAGCCCTCCATTTCTTGCAATAAAATAAAATGTCCTAGCAACCTTGAAATGTGAGGCCACACCATCTTTGAAAATCTAGTGCCATATTGAATGAATGCCCTCCTAGCATGATCAATCACAATACAACATTAGGAAATGCTAGAAAAATGATGTATCATGCATCTTGTCATTGGATATAAAGAAATGGATGGTTTCTATAGTGGTGCCAACTCTCTAATAGTGTGTAATAATAACAAGAAGAAAAAGAATGGTTATCTCACTTGAGTGCCAATGCATACTTTGAATCTCATTTTTCTTTTGGAATGTATGGTTTTTGATAAAATCGATAACTAAACCAATTACATCATCTTGATATATTTGAATGAAATTCCTAAATTGATGTGCTTTTGAGATAGCAATGTAGTTATGGTGATAGAACTTTTCAATTTAATCTTTAATAACTTAAAAAAACCAAGAATGCATCTTCTTTTGCAAACAAAATATTTCTTTTGAAGCTTTTTCCATGTTTGTTTTTTTCTTTCTCATATGCAAAAATAACAATAACTTGCATTGAATTCTTATTGGTACATGTTTCCAAGTTTTCAAATCCATAATCCTTAAATTCTCCCATCAAGATTTATTGTCATGGACAAGTAAAGCATGTTACATCCGACATAAAATTGACTCTAAAAGATGGGTAACACTTTGAAAGTGCTTCTTTCTAACACAACCTTTCGTCATGATATCATCACAAGATTCACAAGTAGCACATTTGCCTTGGCACCGCCATCCTTTACAAATATATTTAGATGGGGTACTCTTAGAAATAGGTACATCTCTCTTTCATTCATCGGACCAAGAACGTCCTCAACAACTCAAAATTTCTTAGCCCAATCATGAAGTCTCAATATTTCTATCAAACTTTTAAAAGAGCTCTCCCTTCAAAGAAAAAAATTTGTCATCAATGATCATCTCCGTAGAATTTTTAACTACCTGATCATGTTAAGGAAAAGTCTATCTAACACAATGTTGGGATAGGGACTATGTTAACTAGCATACATGTGCTAGTTAGCATGTTCTCTAGGCCAATCCATATATTCACTAATCAGATCTAGCTAATAAGTGCCATGATAGTTGAGATAGTGAATGTGCTCATTAGCATACAAACTATGTTAGTTACATAGTGACTATGTTAATTACCATGCAATGTGCTAATCACCATATAGACTATGCTAAGTACCATACAACTATTGTGTTTGTTATCATATGGATGTGCTAGTTAGCATATGTACTATAGTAGCTTGCATGCTCACATTTTCTATTTATCATAGTGATTGTGCTAGTTAGCATAAGGATTATGCTAATTAGCACATATGGTAAGCTAATTATCAGATAAGATGTGCTAATTAGCATAGTGACTATGCTATTTAGCATAGTGTTTATGCTTATTAGCATTCAAGCTATGTTCATTAGCATACTAGCTATCTAAGTAGGATAGTGACTTTTATAATTACCATATGGAATGTGATAAGTACCATACTAATTTTGTTGGTTACCATACACATGTGCTAGTTAGCATAGGTACTACTGATTATCATAGTCACTGTGTTAATTATCATATAGGCTGTGAAAATTAAAAAAATGGTCTGATAATCAACATATTCAAAGTGATAATTATCAATATAGTGATTGTAATAATTTGCATAATGAAAAATGTTAATTAGCATAATATCTATGCATATTAGCATATATATAGTGCTAATTAGTACAATGACAATTCTAATTATGATAATGATCATTCTAATTAGCATACATAATGTGCTAATTAGCATACATAATGTGCTAAATAGCATATTGATTGCACCAATTAGCAGAATGGCTATGGTAAATAGCATATGAACTTTCTAATTGGCATAATGACAGTGATAACTAACATAAGGATCATGGAAATCGACGTATGTAATGTACTAATTAGTATATTGATTATGTTGGATAACATAGTGATTGTGCAAATTATCATATGTATTGTGCTTAGTAGAATAATAATACTAATTAACATAAAGATCTTACTAATTAGCATATAGAATGTGCTAACTAGCATGTGGACTGTGTTGAATAGCATAGTTACTATGCTTATATCATATGAATTGTGCTACTTGACAAACTATTATGCTATTTAGGCATAACGATATGCTAGTTAGCATAATGAATGTGTTAATTAGAATTGACTATTCTAATTAGCATACTATTGTGCTAATTAGCATAATGACATGCTAATTAATATTATGAATTTTCTAATTAGCATATTCATTATCCTAATTAGCATTTTGACTTGTGCTAAGTATCACAAGGAATATGCTAATTAGCACATATTGTTCTAAATTAGCATACTTTTTTGTTTAATGGAGGTTTGACTGAAGCCTACTCCCTCGAGCTTTAATTTTGAAAGAACAAATGTACAAGTTGAATGGGCATAGTACCCATGGGAACCCCCCCTTATCAAATAGAGGAGGGGTTAAATGAGAGTTTTTACAAATCCCTAATTCTTCAACTCGTTTAATTGCATGTAGCCTACAACTCATTTTTCATATGTCCTGCTGATGGGGAGGGTCGAGTCCTCACCCCTGCCTAAAGAGGCAAGGGACTCAACCAATTGACCCAGTGTTTACTTATTGTGCTAATAAACATACTATTTATGATACCTAGAATATTGACTATGCTAATTACCACGCATCATTGGTAATTTGCATACATACTCTGCTAAGTAAGATACAAAGTATGATATTTAAAATACTACCTATTCTAATTAGCATATCCATCTCTTAGTTAGCATAATGAATGATTTAATTAGCATCTTGTGCTACATGGCATGTTCACTATGTTTGTAGATATACTTTATAAATTATGTAGCACACAGGCTATGTTATTTAGCACACTGATTCTTGCTACCTAGCATAATAACTATGGTAAACAACATAGTGATTATTCTAGCTAGCATATTTATTTTTCTTGTAAGCATATTCACTGAGGTAGTTACTATAGGAATTGTCTAATTTAGTTATAGTCCTCATTGGATCTGGACAAGAGTATCTAAAAGAGGAACAATCATTGATCCATATATAGAGAGGGTAGACACCACTTGGATATGTGTAACAATAACATTGGATTCATTCCTAAATTTTTCATTGACATATACATAAATTTTCCTAATTTTTCCTTGAGAACAAGGGCTTCAACATTTCTCCATAATTTAGCCTCGAGTAAAATCAAAATGTAGCGTTCTCCAAAAAAAAATTGTATGATTAAATCATAATAATTTTTCAAGCAAATCTATTGTATATCTATTGTATCAGCAAATCTTAGTCCATAGACACAATCAAACATCATAAAGCATTGTCTTTAATTTCTATTGTGTGGGTCAAGCATTGATAGCTGCGTGAAACAACATGTAAGGGATTACATGAGGTTCTTCCAAGAGATGCATTGGGTGTTGCACAAAGCATTTTCTCTTGATTCCTTTTTGGTAGATTTCTTTTTCGTTAGTGGATAAAAGCATCTCATCTTTATAGAAGTTATATATTAATTCCTTTTTTCTTCAGTGAGTGGACTTTAGCATTACCAGTTGTGACAAGCAGCGAATGAAAATAATTCAGTATCTACATTAGTGTGAAGTAGTGATTTTGCTTTGTAAACAATGTGAAAAAAACCTTTAAGACCCTAGAAATTTTGCAAATTGGCATATTCTCATTACAATTTTGTGTCATTTAAATGTACAGTTTCTAAAATTAGCTTTTGTCTAGAGCTTGGTTGGCATTACCGTTGTGTCCATGTGGAAGGTCAAATGGCGTCATACACTTTTTTATAGTTCTTTAAATATAGTGGCCTCATCAGCCACAAACTTGTAAGTTCGGACTACATTTGTGTGACCTAAGAAAATCTGTGTTTGTGGTATGTGTGTGTGTGTTGTTGTGTATTTTGTAGCTTCAATGTTGAGTATTGTATGTGGCATTTGGAGCTTGGTTTTCTACCCATGAGGGTATTCTCATGAAGCTCTTGGAAGGAGATTCCACTAAGGTGCATCATTATAAAAATACCCTCACCACTATGAGAGCATTTCAAGACAAATCTTTGCTCTTTGTGCAAATGAAGCGAGCATCTACCACCCACCCAAGGGTTTCTCCAAGGCTAACATCTAAGGCAGTGACCAAGACATAGGCTTTGGCATACTCTTGTCATTCGAGTCATTGTTGGCATCATTGGTTGCACGCAAGGGAGGACCTCAATGATGAAGGAAGATGGAGGTTCTAGGTACTTCCCCAGAGGTCACCCATCCCAGTACTGTTCCCCCGGAGCTTGTTTAACCCGTAATCTCTTGCCACTAAGCTACAATCTTGTGGTGTTTGAAGAAGGGGAAAGACTAAGGTTAACATTACCTTAAACATGTTTTGCTCGCAAAGCTTCATTCTTTGCTTTCAAAGCCTGTTTTGAAGCATTTTTGGGGTGATTTTGGAGTCATTCTAGAGTACTTTCACACATATTTCTCATTACACAGGTTCAAGAAATTAGAAAGAGTGCTCTTTTGTACTTTTCCAAAATATTCATCTTTTGGACTGTGTTTTCAGCCATACTAGTAATTCCATAGGTTACTTGATACATTTTTCAGTTGTGGTGGGAGCAGCCACTACAAATTTATGCAGGTTTGTATGCCTAAAGAATAGAGTTGACAACACTTATAGGTGTTTTTGTGTAGTGTTTGGGCTATGAATTCAGCCTTCAATGCCATTATATGGCATATATTGAGCACATACACACTATGTATGCTTCTATGGATACTGCTTATGTATGTCCAGTGCCCATTGATATAGCGGTTACATTTTTTGCATAAAGCCTTTTACGTTTGATAAAGAGGGTTGTGGTGAGGTTTTCTTAATTGGGAGACACCCAAATGTTGGGGTCTCTTTGGTGATGGAGGTGGAAGACTTACCCAACCTCACCATAGGAGATGTATGATAGTTGTTCATAAGTTCTCGATAATCCTAGTTGGCTTCTTTTGGGTAAGTGATTATATGTAGCAGAGCGAGGGATTCACTATGGAGGTTAACATGTTAATACTTGTATTTTTATGGGATTTTGACACATATGCTCATTTATCACAAGATACTCTGGCGATTTTTTTCTAGATTTTTGGTTTTTTCAACTACACAATGGTTGATTTACTCCTTGATACACTTATTGGTAATTTGATACTTGGTCATCCTTTTGAGCCTTGGTGGTGTTTGAACTCTTCTAGCTCCATTATCATTCTATTAAGTTCTTTGTCATCAACCATTTTGAGATCCAAAAATTTGATGGCACAAACGTTTCTCTATGAAGGAATCAGATTAAAGATGTGCTGATTCAGAGGAGGCAATGGAAGCCAGTAAATGGAATCTCAAAGAAGCTTATGGACATGGATGAAGATGATAGGGATGAGTTGGATGAAATGGCTAGGTCTACCATTCAATTGCACCTACAAGATAAGGTTTACTTTACATTATTGGATTGTGAAAGTATGCAAGAGCTTTGGAAGAAGTTATGCAATACATATGAAAAAGAAATGACATCAAATAAAGTGCATAAGATGAGAAACTTATATAATCTTTGTATGAAGGATACTAGTGTTGTTGCTCATCTAAATGAGTTTGATGCTATATTCTCCTAGGTACATGCTCAAAAATGGACATGGATAATGATATGAAAGTAGTTTTGTTGTTATGCACCTTGCCATCATCATAGGATACATTATGCATAACTATTAGCAATAGTGCACTTGGTGGTAAATTGGTCTATGATGACGTACATGGGCACTCTTGAGTGAGGAGATTCATAGAAAATCTATGGTTGGCACTCAACGTGGAGATGCATATAATGTTCATGATTCTTACGTAGGAAAGAATCAACAACATGATAGGAGTAAGAAAAAGGAAACGAATTAAGTCAAGGAAGAGGGATATCGAATGTCATTATTGTTATAAGAAAGGACACATGAAGAAAGACTCCTATCCATTAAAGACTGCTAAAGATAAAGGGTAGAATGTTGATGGGCATGTTAAACAGTTACGTGCACCATCTACTTCAACCGTGAAGATTGAAGAAATCAATATATTTCTAATGATGATGATGTTTTGACACTTAATGGTACTGTGCCTATTGAGGCTCTTATGGCTGATTATCTTTCCCACACATGGATACTATATTCTGGTGCTTCCTTCCATGTGATACCACATAGAAAATGGTTCTCTACTTATAGAGCAAAGTCTCTTGGTACTATGAGACTTGGTGACTCTTACTAGTGTAACATTGTTAGGATTGGAGATATGTTGTGTAGTTCATTGATGGTTCAAAATTAATTGTGCATAATGTACGCCATGTACTTCACTTATTACATAGTTTGATGTCAATTGGTCAACTTAATGACCTTGATTACAAGGTGGTTTTCTATGCTTAGTCCTTTCGCATATCAAAGGGCAATTGTTATTGCAGAAGGAAGCAAAGTTGGCTCACTTTATCCTTTATTTGTATCATAGAAAGAACACATTATCTTTTATTGAACAACCTATGGGTTGTATTTGGCATGGCCATTTGGGCCACATATATCGTAGTGGAATGGTAAATATTTCTCATTTTGGCTATTTACCTATCTTATGTTTCTCTGATTTTTCATTTTGTGACCATTGTCAATATGGAAAGCAAACTAAGAATGTGCATTAAATGCACATTTACTCTTTCTTCCTTTAAATCTCATTGATACAGATGTGTGTGGTTCAATGCCCACAAGGTCGTTAGGTGGTTCTTTTCACTTTGTCACTTTCATAGATGATGCTACTGTAAAGGTCATATATATCCTACCAAATCAAAGGATGAGGCATTCCATACCTTCAAAAAATGGATTGCTTTAGTTGAGGCTGAAACAGCTCAAAGATTTACGTTTAGATAATGGGGGTGATTATAGCTCACATGAATTCAGCCTTTTCTACCAGTAAAGAGGAATTCATAGAGAGTTTACAGCTCCTTATACCCCATTATAGAATGGTGTAGCTAAAAGGATGAGTATAACTATTCAGGATAGAGTAGTTTCTATGCTACATCATGCAAACCTTCGACAAGGCTTTTGGCTAGAAGTAGTATTGATTGTAGTTCACATTATTAACATTAATGCCAAAGGTCTGAAAGTGGCACAAGAGTTATAGATAGGAAAGCCACCATATTATTATATTATGATCATCTTTGAGTTTTTGGGAGTGAACGATATGTTCATATACCCAAGAATCTTAGACAAAAACTAGATCATACACTACAAGAAAAAGGGGGCGTAGCGACGCCCCCGAATCGGATTATGCGACGTAAAAGACGAAAACCGTCGCTTATGCGACGAAATCGTCGCATAAGCGACGGTAAAAACTTAGGATTTTTTTTTTGGCTGAGCCTCGTCGCATAAGCGACGATAGCGTCGCTTATGCGACGCTAAACCAGAAGCGTCGCTAGTAGCGTCGCTGGTTAGCGACGCTACTAACGACGTTGGCAAACTGCAGAGCGTCGCATATGCGACGCTCTGCAATGTTAAAAAAAAAATTCAATTTATCCCGGCACATTTGTGCGGGATTTGGACGCGAGAGCAAGAAGAGACCGAGAGTGAGAGAGAGAGAGAGAGCACGCGCGCAAGAGAGAGAGAGACACATCTACTTGAAGGAAGGTATGCGCACACACACACACACTTACACACACATACATATGCATACACACACATATACA
>MU260434.1:0-10000 GCA_020310875.1 Ceratopteris richardii
CAAATGTAGGCAGTATAGAGTCTGCTTAAACCCAGAAAAATGTGTCTTCCATGGTAAGACAAGGAAAAATCCTAGGACACATTGTTTCAAAGAATGGAATATCTACAGATGAGGATAAGATTAAAGTCATATTGGACTACCAAGACCCAAGAATGCGAAAGAAGTACAAGCCTTTATGGACACTGTGGATATTACCGTAGGTTTATTCACATGTATGCCATAATAGCTAAGCCCTTATACGGTCTATTGACTCAAGTTCTCTTGGACAGACGAGTGTGAGAAGGCCTTCAACGAGCTTAAAAAGAGGCTGAGTACAGCCCCAATTCTAAAATCACCCAACTGGAACAAGCCTTTCATATTCCATGTTGACGCTTCGAATTATGCAATTGGATGTATCCTAGCTCAACCGGCTGACGAAGGAAAACTTGATCATCCAATCGCTTATGCGAGTCGACAATTAAACCAAGCCGAAAGAAATTACACGACTACAGAAAGAGTAGGGCTTAGGAATGGTTTATGCAGTCCAAGAAGTTTAGACATTACCTCTTAGCCAACAAATTCAAATTCTTCATAGACCATCAAGCTTTGTTGTATTTTAGTCAATAAACCTTGTAGCACGGGAAGGTTGGTACGATGTTCTTGTTACTATGGAGTTTGACTTTGAGGTAATAGTCAAAAAAGGGAACACACATGTGAGAGCAGATCACCTTTCTAGGTTAAAACACGGGGAGCCACCTAGCGGGAGTTCCTGATGATTTGCCAGACACCTATCTTTTTAACCTGAAGTATGTCCTCAGTGGGCAGAAAAGTTGATCCCTATACTTACACATGGACCTAAGATGGGATCACGCCAAACCGGAAGCAAGATCTTTGGAGGACTAAAAACCTTCACATTATTGCTGGAAGTTTATACCACCAGGATTCAAGCGGACTACTGATGAGATGCGTGGAAGAAGATGAACAAAACATGTGGCTTCAGAAAGCACACATAAATCAATGGAACACTCACTTGAACGCAAATGGAACATGGCAAACACTCAAGAGATTGGCATATATTGGCCAACCATGCAACGAGATGCACATCATTATGTGTCAACCTGTCAGACCTGTCAAGAACAAATTCCAGATGAGAACTCTACGTTATGCTATTCTACAATAGCACCAAGGTGGAGCATGCCTTTAGTAAAGTTCTTGAAAACTCGAGAGTACCCTGATGGAGCTACCCTAGCAAGAAAACGTGCTCTTGAAGAACAGAGCAAAGATTACGTCATCCTAGGAAAACAACTCTTTAAACGCGGAAAGGATAACCAGCTAAGACTGTGCATTCATGAAAATGAATATCTCTCTGTATTAGAAATGGCACATGCAGGAGCTGCAGGAGGACACTTCTCAGCAGACAGAACGGTCAAGATGATTCTCTTTGCAGGCCTGTGGTGGCCAACTCTACATATGGACGCGGAGACATATGTGAGAAGCTGCGAAACATGCCAGAGAGCAAAATATCCTATTAGAAGAGATGACATGCCTTTAAGACCCATGGGTTTGTGCGAGAGCCTTCACCAAATGGGGTATTGATTCATAGGACCTATCAATCCACCTGCGAAAGGATCACATGCAGAGTACATCATAGTAGCCACCGACTACTTGACTAAATGGGTAGAAGCAAAAGCCACTAGAAAGAATGATGCTCAAACCACAGCAAAATTTCTCTTTGAGCACATATTCACACGCTTTGGACTACCGATCGAGATAGTGAGTGATCGAGGAACGCATTTCTTAAACGAAGTCATTGAATCGCTAATGAATGAATTCTTAGTGATTCATAAAAAATCAGCCCCATACCACCCTCAAGCTAATGGGCAAGCTGAAAGTTCCAACAAAGTACTTTGTACTATATTGACAAAGATTGTCAATAATGGAAGGTCAGATTGGGACAAACAATTGCATCACGCAATTTGGGCCTTCCGAGTGGCATATAAAACGGCCATTGGAACTACACCTTTCAACCTAGTGTACGGGCAAAATGCCATTTTGCCAATTGACTTCTTAGTACCCACCTTGAAAGTAGCTCAGCAGTATGAGTGGAATGGTCATGAATTATCTCAGCAATTAGATCAGATTGAAAAGCTACACGAGACAAGATTGCAAGCGGTAGCAGGCATTTATGCCGCCAAACGGAGACAAAAGGCTTATTATGATGCACACATAAAGGACAAGGGATTAAAAGAAGGCGATTTAGTCCTAGTATACACCCTCAAACAACATGCAAAGAAGCTTCAAAAACGTGGATATGGACCTATGATCATAAATCGAATCTCCACTAGTGGAGCAGTCAATCTCGCCACACTAGACGGAGATACTCTTCCCAACTACATCAGTGGATGCAGAGTGAAAAAATTCATGGAGCCATTGACTGATCAAATGCTAGCACGACTCTTAGGAGCTCAGAGTAGGAAAAAGGAAGAAGAACGCATACGAGAAGAAGCTAGACAGGAAGCCCTAGAACGTATCAGAAAACGGAAAGAGTGGATGAGGGAAAGAGACGAGAGATATAGATTAGGAGAAGAACTCATCCCCATGGCTAATTTTAGAGCCACAGAGAACTCCGGACAACAAAGAAGACAACCTTATTTGAATCTGGGGGCAGGACGAAAGGAGTACCACTTAGTGGATGCTCTCATAGACACAGGAGCAGCAATAAGCTGTATTAGATTTTCTCTGTCTCAGAAATTGAAGGAGGAGATACGCCCATCGAAGGCACAGCTAATTGGAATAGGAGGAAAAGTTACTCAATGCATAGGTGAGATCACTTTACCTTTACATATGGGGAATAACACAATGGAGCAGAGACTTTTAGTATGTCAGGACCAAGATCTGCTTGAAGATGTGGTGTTAGGCCAAGATTGGATCTACGAATATGAGGTAACCATTCAATTGGCTTTAGGATACATCTCGGCCAGGATAGGACCTCGTGAAGTATATAGTTTGCTAGACGAACGACCACCCAAAGCTGCTATTATAGAGCCAGAAGTTCATCCTAATGAACAAGGTCATGATCGTATGTTCACTAGCAATATAGGAATCCCATCGTCAAATACTTCTTGTGAAAATACTGTGAGTCCGGTGTGCACTCCATCCTTGAGTTTAGAGAGTCACAGGAGTGCACAAGCACACGAAACCAAGCACAGAGAACCACAAAGCACAAGAGAGACTATTCCTCTGCAAGAAGTGAAGTCTACACCCGTGAAAGTGTACCCCATTCCACACTCTACACTAGCTTGGATAAGAAAGGATCAAAAGAAGGCATATCTCCAGCAACAGAAACGTCTTCGACAGCAGCATGAGCACTTGTATAAGAAGACAAAGAATTTCGAACACTTTCAGCAACCACGACTCAAGAGCATATGGATCCCAAAGAAGCTGATAACTGCACAACCTGATCGAACCAAAATTTGGATCCCAAAGTCACGTACCCAAAGGACGACCATCCCAAACAAGGAACATCCTCAGAAGAGCTATCATAATCACATTGGTCAACAGACTCATCAGACGAGGGAAAGGACATATTGGAGGAAGAAGGAATCTACAGATGCAATGCAAACCAACCTGAGATTCCCAAAACAGAATCAGCAGACATACTACCGAAGACGAACCGCATTCATCAAAAAGGTGGAAAATACAGTACGTTCCGCCCAAGTGAAGCAAATCTGGGTGCCGAAAGACAAGACAAGCTGCATACATCGAGCAACTGCTTCCAATTGCACACATGAGGAATTATCAAGGTCCAGAGTATGCATGATAGGGCCACATTACACGGCCAAGCATTTGGCACGTCCTTCTTCTACTTTCGGATAGTAGCGCACATTTTCCCTTTGGAAATAGGAGAGCACTTGTACATACTTAAAATATTACTCCAAAGAAATTTCACTAACCGCTTCGGCTATGAACTAACTTTTATATTTTCTTTTCAGCAAAAAAAATATAAAAATACATGAAAAATTCAGGTATTACCTTTCTCACACCCACGGGAAAGGGACGGCACCATGCACTCGGAGCAACATCGAATTAATAATCAACATATGGAGGAGGATTTATGAAAAAAAGATGGATACTAATTCATCCTCTATAATTGAGTGCAGATGACATCTTCTGACTCAGAAGCTACACAGCAGGAAGAGGAACTACTTCTTCCATTGGGGTCAATAACCAAGGTCAGAGGACATTGGTTTCGAGATGACCAACCTATCTCGGAACTTCTATTCATGGCAACCATCAAGATTATGGACAGGGACCACTACTTCCCTATTATGTCACAAGATTTCAAGACCATAATACAAGGGTTACCACATATCGAGGAAGTATGGACTCAAGCTGGCATTGAAGCATTTTTGAAGATACCTATATGCGTACCAGACTTCCAAAGATGTACGCAAGTGATGAATACCATGCAGCCGGCTGCTACAAAGATTTCGGTTCCAGAAGCAAAGGTTTTGGACAAGGTAGGCGCATGGAAGACAGTTCAATTCACTCATGAATTGATCAATAAGGCCTTTGGATGGAATCAAGAAGGCATTACCAATGTCAAGGAAGAATGCCATGACCCCAAGAAAAGATCCTTCCTGGAGATTAACAGAGTAGATATCGAAGATGCAGTACGTTTGGTACACCAACACTTTTGTTTTCCTGGCATGAACAGATACACTGCACCTCAGAAGATTGTAGTTCAGTTACTCTCCCATGCCATGAGACAGATAGGAAACAAAGTGAATCTCACAGGCTACATACAAGAGCGATTGTTTGAAGCTCAGAAGAAATGGGGGCAAAAGAAGTTCCTGAACGGTGGCTCAGCCTTGACCTTACTGATATATGAAGCCCTAGACATGAGACACTGCTTACGAGAGATGCCAACAGCAGAAGGGCTAGCAAGGTATGCAAAATCCGCTTCTGTCCCTAAGAAAAAGAAAGCAGTAGTTGTGGTGGAAGAGGCTGGAACCAGCACACAGAAGCCCATGAGGGGTACAAAACGCTTGCGAGAAGAAGAAGCCCAAGCAACACCTCAGTCCAAGAGAACGCATCTCTTGCCTAAGGTCACGACGGCTCAAATGCCGATTTCAAAAAGAGACTTGTCTGCTGCCCTCGAGCAAACACACCAGTACATGCAAGGGCAAGTGAATCTAAATGTCCAAGGACATCATTATAGACAAGCGAGTCAAGTTCAGCAAAAACGGAGTACAGAAACAACTCCAAAACAACCTGGAAGATACCAAGAATTGGGTATTGATGACTCGAGTACGAATACGGAATCCAGTCCTGAGAAAGACACTCTAGATACCGATATCAGGACAGAAACCTATGAAGAGGAAGGACCGGAACTCAGTCAAATGGAAGTGACACCGGACAGCCAGAAGGAAAAAGAAAAGAAGGTGGATGATGCTCAGGAACAGGAGCATGTCATTCAATTGAATGACACTACCAAAGTAAGCATCAAGGAAGACACAACTACTGGGGTTACACATGTCAAAATACCTATTAAAGAGGAAGAACAAACCCCAAAGAATATGGATGCGGGAGAGGTCCCACAAAAAGGACAAACAATAATCGAGGTGCCTGATGACACACCTCAAGGACAGGATGAAAACATGAGGGCCGAGCCAAGGATCCAGCTTCAAATCAGGCAGCCCCATGATACCACTTTACACATTGCTCAAGGCAAAGACGTGACTACCGGAGCAGAACCCTCAATACCGAAAACATGGCTCAATGTGGATGTAACTCAACTGAAACCGGTGGTAAAACAAATGATCCAGACAGCCATGGATACTCAGCAGCAAATGATGGACATAAATGCAGATTACGACAAAGCCATGAAAGAAAAGAATCAATTTCAAGTTATGAGTGAACAGTTGTCTGCACAACTAATTCAGGTACAAAAAGAAATAGCCACCAAAAGCACGGAATTGTTAGAAACACAAACACAATACGAGTTACTAAGCACTCAGCATCACCAACTGCAAAAACAGCTCGAAGACGTACAGAAATTATACGATGATACGGTAGCAGAGAAAGACAGAATGAAAACCAGAAGCACTCTACTAGAAACACAACTAAAGTTATATCTGGACGAGAATGACACTTTACGGAACAGAAACAAAGAATTGATGAAATCATTGTTATATGACCAACCAATAAAGCAACTGGAATTAACTGGAAGTAAAGAAGATGAATTAAGAGATCAACTCGCACAGTATGAAGCTTTACTAAAACAAGAGCGCGCAGCAAGAGAAGAGGCAGAACTTAAGCACAATCAGGAAATAAATGAACTCAAAAGGCAGCTGAATTCAGCACAGGCCAAACTGGTACAGAGCTACAGTGAAAACATGGATCACGTAGCCGACATAGGTAAAGAGCTCCTAGCCACCAAAGATAAACTCGGTGAAGCCCTGCAAAAGATAAAAGAAAAAGAAGAATGCATTGAAGAGCTACAGAATCAGCAGAAAGGTAAAGAACCGATCGGGACATCAGTAGTGCCAGAAAAAGAACATCCTACTGACGAGGTAGAGGTAAGCCCTCTATCTCAACCGATCTATCATTCTCCAATACATGAGCAGATGGCGGATATGCATGATGATCATCCAATGCCATACACTGCAGAAATAAGTCAGAAGGAACGGGCACTAGTGGTGTCCCGATTGACGGAAAGTTTTGAGAATGAAGTCATCAAGGTCATGAAGGAAGCCAAAATCAAAGGTAAAGACTTGGAGAAGATCATCAAGCCTTTCAACATTCCATATGGACTGTTGAAAGAGAAAACAAGGCAATATATAAAGAAGGTTACACACAAAAGTCCAGATCAGCAGCTCAATTTCAAGAATGACACATTCACGTACACTCAAGCAGAGTTTGAAGCTGCACAGCCGGTGTGGAGGAGAAAATTTTTGGAGAAACATCCCACACTACGGGTGCACTGGGAGGCCGCACCTTATTTATTCCAGGTAAACCCTTCGTTTTGTCCAATACCACGCAGAAGGGAGCCAACGGAATTTTTGGCTTTACAACGCAGCGGCAATATTAATAAACAGTGGCTCAACTATCCGATGTTACCGAGCCCGCCGCATAATTATTTGCCAACCGAGGATTACATGATCAAAACAATAGAATTTTGGCTACAAAACTATGCGCCAGTACCAGATTTAGCAGTTAAAATGACAAATAAAATACTTAGTATGCTACTTACAGTTTTGAAAGTCTTCAAACATGCGGCATATACATTTCTGAACTTCATCGGCATTAATCAAGGCACAGATGTACTTATTTTTGATCTATCAGTAATGCCGAGCCGCCCCACAATAATGGCATATTATTCTAGACTCATGTTTTTGCCAAGTCCATACATGCAAATATTTGAAGAAGCATTTTTTACAGGATTTTTTGAAATAGATTCAGAGATATTTTTAAAGATGTCATCTAATCTGAATGCCAGACTTGTGGCCTACGAATTAAGCTTCTTCGCAGATCATAGACAACCGCCAAACGATGGAGTCAAAGCTGAACAATGGAAACAGATCATGATACGTGAAGCCAATCTGCTAAATGACACAGAGCAACAAGTATACAGAACATATGCCCGGCGCTTATCAAAGCCTGTCGGGGACGACAGAGTTCAGGAGGGGGGCAGTGTTGAGGGCGAAACGAGTAAGAAAAGGAAAAAAAGAAAGCAACGGAAGAAACAACTTCACTAAAAGGGCAAATTTGAAGATAGACAAATGTAAAGACACATCTCTGCAGGAAGCCCCGCAGGGGCGCAACACCCATCTCTGCACAGAGCCCCGCAGGGGCACGCACCAGGCTACAAAGCTTAACCCCGGGGTCCAGAGGAGTGGATTTTTCAAACATCAGAGTAGGACCAAAAGTTAGAAAGGGGTAGAGGCTGAAAAGTTGAAGAGGGTGACTAAGAATAGCACATTCCTAGTCACTGGTGGCGTGCGTGGCAACCCAAGTCAACAGGCAAGACAACTACATCAGGCTCTCGAGTAGTAGAGCTTGAATCAAGAAGGCCATCGAATCTGCATGTCTGTTTAACTGCAGACAATACTGACCACAGGGCGCGTGCGCGAAGCAAAGTCTGTCAAAGGAAGCGAAGTCTGTCAAGGGACGACAGAGGCGAAGAGGGGGAGAGTGTTGCAGAGCCAAAGAGCGCACAAAGCAGAGAAAAAGACGGGCCCCAAAATTTTTCCGATTTGGACCAGATATTTTTGTAACATATTCATTTTTTGTAATATATTTCCCTTGTAAAGGCACTAGAGGAGTCCTCTAGATGCATTCCCATAGAAGAATAGAAGCTTACCCATGTAAAATAGTAGGAAATTAGCTCTTAGGGAATAAAGTGCCGGTCACTTGTGTGAAAGGACCAATTTTAGGGCACTAGTATATAAGTCAAATGTGACTCTTTGTAAAGGACTTTTGCCATTGTGAGAATAGAGAGCACAGAAATTCGAATTTGTGTCTTCTTCCCTCTTCATCTTCTTCTTCGCAAGCTTGTATGCATGTGTATTGCTTGGAAAGAGTGCTTGTGAGTGTGATCTATCCTTGAGAGTGTTTCTTTGCTGTAGGAGAGGTGTGTGCGAGGTGTAGGAAGTGCTTAAGTGTAGGAAAGTATTCCCGCGACTCAGTATTTCTGTCATAACTTGAAGTAGGAGTGTCGGAATTGCGTGAAACCGCTGCCATTGGATGCGTCTTCTTGAGAGCTTCGAAACGCATATGCTATTCGCTATGTTTGGAGCTCGGAGCTAGGAGAAAAGTCCAAAATACTGACGGCTGCTGCACCAAGTATCGTTTCGTCTTGACCTACAGTCGAAGCTTGTTAGGATAAGTGTTTTCCTCATTTTCACTTTTGAGTAATACTTTGGCATTGACCATTGCGCATTTGCATGTCTTCATACACTCGGCTAGGTTAGTATACTCTTCGGATTGATAAATTAAAAGCGTGTATCCCCACTATATGCACTTGTGAGGGGATTGAGGTACAGTCTCTTTCTCCGCAAGTCCCTAAGTTGAAGCTTAGGTCAACAGTTCTGGTTCTGAAACTAGAACAGAAATAGAAACCAAAAATTGAAACTGAAACCGAAACCCAGAAATGGAAACAGGAATCAGAACCGATCGAAATCGAAATCCGATCGCAAAAAGAGAATAGCAAAACATAGATCAATTTGCCAAAATGAACAAAAACAGATCCCTCTGTAGTGATGGGTGCAATGCTCTGCTACCACTATTATCAGGATCTTGCTCACACGCACATAGAGGTTACGAATGCAAAAAAGACGCAGAGAAAGAGAGACGCCAAGAGACAAGATTGAACATAGTATTGGGTGCAATCTCCCCCCATGCGCTGTGTTTTGACAATCCACAGAGTGCATGTATTTATAGGAATCACCATTCAAAAATGTAGTTTTAATGTCCAACTGATGTGCATTCCAACCACGATGAGCTCGAAGTGCACAAATGCTATGAACAATAGTCATTTTCCAAGTGGGTGTGATGGTCTCATCAAAATCAATGTCTCTCTCTTTGGCATAACCTTTTGCAACAAGTCTAGCTTTATACTTGTCAGTTGTTCCATCACGCTTGGTTGAAAATCTATCAACATGTAAAATGGGCACCCTCCATTTTGACTTGGGGGCGGATATATGTCTTCTAAATTTAATGCATTTCTGGATGAATGTGGGATAAAACATCAGTGTACAGTGCCATATACACCTCAACATAATGGAGTTGCTGAACAGAAGAACATGTCACTCATGGAGATGGCGAGGTGTATGATCAAGAGTCCGTCTTTACCACATAGTTTCTGGCTTGAGGCTATCATGTGTGCAACATATGTACTTAACAGGTGTCCCACTAAAGCACTACAATCTATCACTCCATATGAGGCTTGACATGGTCGCAAGACATCTCTTGTTCATCTACGTGTTTTTGGTTAGCTAGCATATGCGTTAGTGCCTAA
>MU260434.1:15000-20000 GCA_020310875.1 Ceratopteris richardii
CACTTCTCTTGTCTTCTGAATGTGATCTTCTTCCATACTTTAGGAATTGATTCTTCCTTCATCATTTGATCTTCCAAGCCTTCAATTGTTGATTGGTATGCACCAACAGCTCCCCCTCAATCATCAATTGAGGTTTTCTCTGTCTTCTTTATACTTGCCATGTCTTTGAACCTTTGTAACTTAGGTCCATCCAAACTCTTTGTCATCATATCTGCCACTTGTTCTTTTGTTGGAGTGTACATCACTTCAATCTCTTTATCTAGTACCTTTTCCCTCAAGAAATGATACTGAATCTCTATATGCTTAGTCCTGGCATGAAAAACAGGGTTAGCTGCCAAATATAAAGAACTCATATTGTCTCCAAAAATTATTGGAGTACTATGATCAGTCTCAAAACTTTTCATCAAGGTCTTCAACCATATGACTTCTTTTGCAGCTTCTACCATTCCCTTATACTCAGCTTCTGTGGATGATAAAGCAACTGTATGTTGTTTCTTTGAACACCAAGACACTAACTTATCTCCAACATAACATAGATATCCATGAGTAGATCTTCTATCATCTGAGTCACCTGCCCAATCTGCATCACTAAACACTTTGATTCTTGTGTCAGAAGTGAAACCATAATACAAACCTTCACTTAGGGTTCCCTTGATATATCTGAGTACCCTTTGGGCTGCAATCCAATGAGTCTTCTTTGGACAATGCATGAATTGTGACAACACACCTACTGCATATGATAGATCTGGCCTTGTCAAGGTAGCATAAATTAGACTACCTACCAAACTCTGATATTTCTTCATGTCATTGAACTCTTCACCTCCATACCTGCTTAATTTATGATTTACCTCCAATGGTGTAGTTGAAATCCTGCAATCTTCCATGTTAAACTTGACTAGAAGATTCTTCAAATATCTCTCTTGTGAAACATATACTCCATGTTGAGTATACACAATCTGCATTCCTAGAAAATAAGATAAGTTTCCCAAGTCACTTATCTTAAACTCCTTCTCTATTTGCTTCTTGAGTTCATTGATTCCTTGAGCATCTGTTCCTGTAACAATAATATCATCAACATAAATGCACATGTAAATATATCCATTTTCACTTGCCTTCACTAGCAAGCTACTATCTGCCTTTGCTGCTTGAAATCCACATTCATTCAAGAACTTGACCAATCTGTAATTCCAAGCTCTTGGGGCTTGCTTCAACCCATATAAAGCTCTCTTGAGCTTACACACATAATCTGATCCAATTGATTCCATGAAGCCTTTTGGTTGCTCCATATATACTTCATCTGCAATGTAACCATTAAGAAATGCATTCTTCACATCCAATTGTGACAATTTCCATCCCTTGCAAGTAGCAATAGCAATCAATGTCCTAATTGTAGACATCTTAGCAACAGGACTAAAGGTCTCATCATAATCTACCCCATAAGTTTGGGCATAACCTTTGACCACAAGTCTAGCCTTATATCTAGACACCTTACCATCTGCAAACCTCTTTGTTTTATATACCCACTTACATCCAATGACCTTCTGATTCTTTGGTCTTGGTACTAGTTCCCAAGTTTCATTTTCAAGTAGAGCATCATACTCTTCCTGCATTGCCTTCTCCCAATTCTGTTTACCTTTGGCTTCTTCATAAGTGGTTGGATCTTCTTCTGTTTTCACAATGTATGCATAATCTTTTGTTGTTAGGAAAGATGTATCATAACTATACCTTATAGGTTCTTTCCTTTCCCTTGTAGATCTCCTGATTTCTGCACTTCTTGAAGTTTCAGCCTCATTTGATTCTGGATCAAATCTTGGCCCTTCTTCTACATGATCCTGCACTCTACATCTAGAGTCAACTTCATCAACAATTTCTTCACAAACTTTTACCTTTGCCTTTCCTTTCCTTTGTATTTCTTCAACACCTGTATACTCATTTGGTGATCCTGTATACCACATATTTTGCTCATCAAATGTCACATCTTTAGTAACAAGAAATTGCTTTGTGGATGGACTCCACAACCTGTAACCCATCTGTCTATCATCATATCCAATAAACACATACTTCTCTGCTTTTGGTTCTAGCTTATGTCTTAATTGTGAAGGAACATAAGCATAAGCAATACATCCAAATACTTTACAATGATCAAGACTAGGCTTCTTACCCCACCATGCTTCATAAGGGGTTCCTCCATCCAAAGCTTTGCAAGGCAACCTATTCACAAGGTATGTTGCAGTGTTAATGGCTTCTGCCCATAAGTAATTTGGACAATTCTTTTCCTTCATCATGGCTCTTGCAAACTCTACAAGAGTCCTATTCCTCCTTTCTGCTACTCCATTTTGTTGAGGGGAGTACCTGCAAGTTACTTCTCTTTTGATACCTGCATTCCACAAATAATCATCAAACTCTTTTGAGAAATACTCTCCCCCTCCATCTGATCTTAACCTCTTTAGCTTTTGTCCTGTGATCCTTTCTGCATAAGCATGAAAATGTTTGAATGTCTTGAAAACTTCTGATTTATCCTTGATTACATACAAAGTAATCCACCTGGTTGCATCATCAACAAACAACACATAATATCTGGATCCATTTATGCTATAGTCCCTTGAGGGACCCCATACATCTGTATGAACCAATTCAAGCATATTTGAATACTTGTATCCTGATTTGTTATAAGAACTCTTATGTGCTTTACCTAATTGACAAGCTTCACACTTGTACACCATATGTTGCCCTTCAATATTTGGCAATCCAAGCACCACCTGATTCTTTGACATCTCCTTTATAGCTCTCTCATTGAAATGACCTAGCCTTTTATGCCATAGGTCTAATTCAGATACCTTTTGACCTCCATAGGTAAATAATGCATGTCCCACATTACCTTGGACTTTGAGAGTGAACAATCTTCCTTCCTTTTTACCTGCAATTATGTTTCTATATCCCTGATTTGGATCTTGTACATAGACACCATCATTTGTAAATCTTACCTCATATCCTTTCTCCACAATTTGCCCTACACTTATCAAATTTTTAGGAATAGTAGGGACATAAAGTACCTTGCTCAGAAGTGTACTTCCACTCTTTGTCTTCACTGATCCAATGCTCTCCACTTTATGTTTGGTATTGTCACCTGTTTGAACTGTATGTCCATTTACCCTAGCTTCCATATCAGTCATCAAAGATAGATTCCCACTCAGATGGTTGCTACACCCTGAGTCAATATAAAACACTCTTTGATCTTCTCCCATTGATTCATGAGTTGCATTCAAGATAAGAGTCATGTCATCCTTCTGATCTGATGCATAATTGTAATAATTATTGTTGTAAGACTGAGATTGGAAGTTTCTTCCACCTCCTCTACCATATGATGTCCTACCACCTCTTCCTCTGAAGTTGCCTCTTTGGTTTCTGCCTCCTCTACCTCTTTGACTATAATTCTGATTGTTGTATCCTCCACTTTGATTGTTATACCAACAATCATTTGCCAAATGATTTGTTCTGCCACAAATCCAACAAGCTTTAGCATTATCTTTGTTCTTACCTCCTCTTCCTTTACCTCTGAAATTTGTCTTCCCTTTTGTGAAGTTGGCTTGATTTGAATTCCCTTCATCATCATTTGATTGCTTTCCCTTGCCATTCTTTTTCTTGTCCTTGGAGTACATAGCTTGACTTGTACTTCTATCATTGTCTCCTTTAAGATCCTGCTCAAAGGTTAGCATATGTCCTAGCAATTGATTAAGGTCAGGAGTAAAGTGATCAAGTGACAACTCTATGGACAATATAAAAGGCTTCCACTTCTCATCTCCTCTCAAACCTGTAAGTATTTGTCTTACCAACTTTTCTTCTTCAATGTCTTCATCCACTGCTCCCAAGCTATCTGCAATATCTTTCATCCTTGCCACATAATCTGAAATTGATTGTGAGCTCTTCTTTTTGAAGGTTGTGAACTCAGCCCATAGTGAGGACTTCCTTGACTTAGTTGTATTTTGGAAATGCTCTTCCAAGGCATTCCAAACATCTGTGGCACTTTCCAAACCTCTGATGTGAGGTAGAAGGTAATCATTTACAGCCATGTAAATAATACTCCTTGCTTGAGCATCCTTTCTCATCCAAGTCTTCAACATTGCAAGTTCTTCCCTAGTAGGAATACTTGGATCTGCAAACTCAGGTTTTTCTTCATCTCCTGTAATAAATGATATGAGATCTTTGCTCATGAGGTGTGCTTCCATCCTCATGGACCATGCTGGATAGTTCTCCCTATCTAGCTTATCAATCTGCAAGCTTTCTCCCATCTTGTATCCACCTGTGTATTGAAATCTTCAAGCTTTACAAACAATGTATGTACCTTTACTTCGAATTGAACTCCTTTTGCCTTTCTTGATGTCAAATAGTCTTCTCCTCAAGTTTTGACTCCAAGCTTTCACTTCTTGGTCCTTCAAATGTTGAATTTCTTGAATCTGCAGCAGTCGGGATCCTCCTTTCTTCAAATTGATGTCTCCTGCTCTGATACCACTGATGGAGAATGTTAATCTCCAAAAGAACAACTTACTCTTGTGATTAGAGCACCTCTATACCAAGAGTAAGTCAAATACTTCACTAATTTAGAGGATCAATTTCTAACTTATCAGAAATTAACAAATCTGTGAAAAAGATGATACACAGAAAAGTCTGCTGCATTGTTCATTCACATTGACCTATCAAATCTGTAAAGTTTTTGATGAAACTTTATACAAATCATCTCCTAGAGATTGCGCAACTACTCCAAGTTGAATTACTCCAAAAGGTTAAGTATAACTTGAGAAATTGATTTCACAAGTTACCTATGTCAGAAACTGTCATCCAAAACAGCCGACTTTACACCTGTAACTTTTAAGACTTGGTTCTCTTTGAATAGAACCCGTTTTACAAAATGCTTCTAGACATAAGTAGCTTATCTTCCAACTTAAAGATTAAGCCCTCACTCATGCAAAACTTTAAACTGTGCTAGGAGAAATGACCAAAAC
>MU260434.1:35000-102500 GCA_020310875.1 Ceratopteris richardii
CCCTGTAAGGGAAAGCTCTAGTGAAGAGAAGATACTCCGCTGTGAGGTAATATGCTTGGTTGCCCCACTGTCAAAGTACCAAACATCTGAGTCTACTGCAGACATACACTGCTCATGAGAAGATGGGTCAAAACTGTAAACAATAGTAAACGCCCATTCTTCTTCCTGCATAAGATTAGCAGACTCTATTTTTGGTGTAGAGGCCTTTGCAACAACCATTCCAGCCTCTTTTTTCTTTGCCTCTTTAGCAGCCAGTTTTGGACACTTTCTTATGATATGATCATTTCCTTTACAGTACTTGCAAAACAATTTTTGCTTTTCTGATTTCTTTTAATCTTTGTCTTCCCTCTTTGATTGTGCAAAATTAGCAAATTTCTGCTTACTAGTTGAAGAGCTCCATTTTTCTTTGCCCTTCTGACTAGCCAGGAAAGCTTGATTTGCAACACGCATAATGGACTTGTTCTACCTGGAGTGATCTTCCTGCAACAGAATAGAGACTAACTCCTCAAATGAAAAGACATTTGGATTGCCTTTCATCATCAACCGAAGAGTAGAAGCAAAACTCTGATATGAAGCAGGAGGACCATTTAGAACGGTCTACACAAGTGAGCTATCTGGTATAACCTCATCAGTAGAAATCAATTGTTCCTTCAAGTCTTTGATCTTTGTTAGAAAACTATCCATAGAATCACCTCATTCATGTGATCACTCTCCAACTGTTTTCAGAGGTAAGCCACATGAGCCTCATTCCTAGCTTGGTACAATGTGGTAAGTGTATCCCAAGCATCCTTAGCTATTCTGCAAGAGTGAATGTGAGGAATAATGGCAGGTTTGAGAGACAAAGCTATCAATGCATGTGCCTGGGCATCTCTGCCATCCCAATAAATTTGCTCTACAGTAGGTGCAACAGAAACCATAGCACGAACAAGAATATGCAGAATATCATTATCTTCGACACCATCTGCATGAGCTTCAGTACTTGCAGTTGTAACAATTGCAGGTGTGATAGGACGTTTTTCAACACCCTACACAATGTTCCATAGTCCTTTTGCAACCAATACATGTCGCATCATATAAGCCCACAACGGGTAGTTGGTACCATCCAACTTATCTGCAATAGCCAACATATGAAATACATCACTGCTTTCAGCCATGGCCGGAGACTAAAATACCTTGATGCAAAAAATTGACTGTATCTCAAAAAGATGAACAAAACTTCCCAGACAAATTCTGCTAAACCTATAACAAACTTGAACATGCTTATACTGACAAACCAAAACTGGTAAATACCTTTCGCACAAAAAGATGAAATAGCCTGCACAAGCATTACGATAGTGCGTTTGGAGGCCGAAACGAGCTCAACTCGCGATTTCGGCACCACATAGCGAAGCTTTTTCGATCTCAGAAACACGCTGAGTATGCTTACCAAAATTTATGCGATTCTAAGACTGCAACCAGAGAGGTGTTGACGACGCCTTAGATGAAGTGAGGACCTCCTCTGATACCAATTGTTGGAGTTAGACATCTTCGAAAGCACACGAACAACACAATGAAGAAGAAAAAGCTTGGAGCACGACACAATACTGAATGTATTACCACTAGAATGTACAAAGATAAGTAGACCATTAGGGCAATAGGCGTATATACAAGCCACGGGAAAAAAACCTCCTAAAGAGGGAAAAAAGTGCCACAACGATCCTAGAGTGTTCACACACATCACTACCTAAATATATCAACATGCTTCTCTCTCTCCAAAGCTCCAAATTGTGTGCAAGATGGCTCATTGGAAAGGTATTAGTGTCTACTTTATGCATAAATTTTCATAGCATTATGTTTAGTAGATTGGGAGAAATCTTAGTTTTTCTATCTCGGGGTCAATCTCTACGTATTCCTGAAAAATGGGAAGTACCACCATTGAGTGTTTGATTCATTCCTATAGCATATTGTTCTTATTCCTTATACTTTTGTGCCAAGAACGGTGAATGAAAAAGAGTGAAGCGACCTTTCCCTTCACAGAGAATCAGCGGGTTCGCAATGGTGTGAATAAGGCCAAATGTTGGGACCAAGATAGGTATGGAGGTTAACGTAGCATGAATAAAGAAAGGAATCACATTGTATGATGTGTTTAGGATGCCCAACACTCTACTAGCAAACAAATATGCAAAACTAAAGCACGCAAAGTCATGCAAGACAGATATATTCATAGATAAACCATCACATTATACTTATCATGACCTTAATTGCAGCATAGCATTCCGGCGTGATTTCAAGCTTAGGCGGCATCTCTTCCTCTCTTTGCAAAAATGTTTTTCCTCCTGTAAATCACGATTCTGGTTTTTCCATTCAAAAGATTATAAAATTAAGATATCCTCCCTTCCCAGCAAAATGTGCGGCTGCTAAGAAGAATCCATTGCGCAATGGTCTCAAATTCCCAACCGTCGTAGGTTTGCGGGAGTCTGCGCCCTGAATTCTGAAATGGAAAGGAACATACTCAAATGCAAAAAAAGTTTTTTTTTTAAAAGTTATAATGAATTGGAAATAACTCACACACCCAATCTCGTAACCCAATCTCGTAAGGTAGAGACACCCATCAACTTGGAAACTTGGAGATTCCAATAGATACGTTCAGATTCGAACTCGGGATTTCCTCTCACAAAGTTCAAAGTGTGAACGATTAAGCCATGCCCGTTGGACATCGAGCAAACTTTTTTCTTTTGGAGAGTACAATGAATTGAAACTACACACTCACACACCCAATCTTGTAAGGTAAAGGCATCCATCATGAGAATCTCATGGACATGTTCAATCAAGACTTGAACTCACGACTTCCTCCAACAGTTTCGAAGGGGTCCCAAGCCGCTTGGTTGGGTGGTTAGGCCTCTCGCCTCTTGAAGTGGGGGTGAGGGTTCAACCCCCACCGGCAACATGTAAGGGACATGTTATCATGGAAACTTGTACCTTGTGGCTCATGGCCACCATTTATTCTGCTTTGCGGTAGTTGTGACCGCAGTCTAACCTAGCTATGTAAACCCCTGTTCTTGTGAGATAAGGGGAGTCCCATGGGTACTATGTCCTTCCTTGTACAGTTGCAATTTCAAAGTTAAGCCTGGAAGAGTAAGTCTCGGCTAAACCTCCATTTTTTTAAAAAACAGCTTCGAAGGGTAAGCCACTAAGTTTTTTTTTTTTTTTAATGGAGGTTCGGTCAAAGCCTACTCCCCCGGAAGATCAATTTAGCCCAAGAGGCCTCCCTATTGCTCCAGGCCTTGATAAGCCATTTTGCCGCCAGCTTGTCAGCCAACCCAACAATATCCAAAATTCCCAAGCCCCCTGAGTCTTTAGGGCTAATGCAAGTTTCCCATTTGATTTTGGGAATTCCCCTTCTGTTGGGGTCCCGAGTCCAAAGGAAGTTTCTGCAGATTCTTTCCACTTTGGCCAAGTCTTTCTCCTTAGGTCTCCAACACGAGATAAAGTAAATAATTATAGACAACATAAATGTGTTAACAACCATAGCACGCCCTGCCAGGTTGACTTGCATACCTTTCCACTGATTCAGCTTCCTATCCAGCTTGGATAGAACCCAGTTCCAGCGTTGGTCCATTGAGATGTCGAAACCCATCGGAATGCCAAGGAGACGAAAGACTTGACCGCTAGGGATAACTTGACACCCTGATCCACCAACAATTGGGGAGTAGGTCCGCTGATTGCTCTAAAATCAATTTTAGCATGGTTGATTTTTGAGCCTGATGCCACACAAAAGGTGTGGAGGCACCACCAAAACACCTCAATGCTGTTTATATCATTATGCACAAAGGCATTCATGTCATCAGCAAATAGTCTCACAATCATTTGGCCGTGATTTAGAGGTAAGGAAAGACCCTTGAGATTGCCAGCGTCCATGTGATGCTTTAAGGAAAGACCCTTGAGATTGCCAGCGTCAATCACAAGAGCACTTGAGCACTTTTAGGTGATAAAGCTTACGTACCTGTTAATGGAAGGTATCCCGTTTTCGCCCTTCCAGCTCCCAAGGCTGCAGCTGTTACTTTACACTGTAAGCCTTTTTCGTGCTCAACTTTCACAACGAAGCGGAAAGCTTCCTGCCACCTGGCGAGCGACGCAAGAGTCGAGAACAGAGAGCCGCACTCACGAGGCACAAAGCGAAGTGACACTGTGATATCTCTGTGTAGCCCTTGGGTCCGCCTTGACTTCCATCGCCCTTTGTCTGCCTCGAGAAGCAATTATTCCATAGCCTCGATACACGCCCCCCTTTTGTTTACCCTGGATCTAGCTGTCGGCCGCTAACGACCGTCCTCATCCGCGTTCCAACTTCCGTGGCGCTTTGCCTCCAGAGTCCACTGAGGCTGATGTCCACAGCTTTTGCTCTCTTGAAGGATCGCAGCCAGGGCCTAAAATTGACAGGCACACAGCTTTTGCTCTCTTGAAGGATCGCAGCCAGGGCCTAAAATTGACAGGCACACCTAGACTTTCTTATGACATGCATTTTTGTGACTTTCCTTTCACATGACAATTTTTTTTGGTATTTGTGCTTGTCAAATGACAGGCAATTTTTAAAAATGACAGGCAGCTCAAAATGAGCTTTGATTCATATGATGTATCTATGATAGAATCATTTTGCTATCTTGTTATCACCTTTAATGACGAGCTCAAACTCATCATGAATTTGGAAACACATAAGGACGAGCTCCCCTAAGGCATCAAAGAGTGTTCCAACTTACCTTCAGATTCTTTGATTCCAACTTACCTTCAGATATAGCTCCAAGCCTACCAAAGAGTGTTCCAACTTACCTTCCCAGGAACAAAATCAACTAAAGCAAAATATAGTAGATAAATGACCCTACATATTGGAAGACCAACATGAGATATAGTTCCAAGCCTACCAAAGAGTGTTCCAACTTACCTTCCCAGGAACAAAATCAACTAAAGCAAAACATAGTAGATAAATGACCCTACATATTTTGCTTTAAAATTATACAATGATAAACATTTGTTAACATAAATAAAAATCTGATAGCATAAATTTTATGCCATCCTATGGAGCCTTATCAAAATTAAAACTTCAGTGGAAACACAAAAGAGTTTGTTCCACCATTCTAGACTTAAGCCACCCTAAATTATCTTTCATTCTTCCATCATCATGTTTGAATAGCTAAGTGAAGGACCTATGTAAATTCTTTAATTTTTGAGTGGAATTTCAAACTATGTAAGGTTTCTTCCAATGCCCGTATCTGAAGCTACACTTAGCCATTGTCAAGAATACACTTTAGTGATCATGTGGAAAACCTTTGTGGGGGCCAGATCTAAGGGAAGAGGTGACCAAGAAACTCTTTGACCTATCACTTTCTTTGGAACACTGACTTTTGTACCACAAGCATACTATACTAGTATAGAACAAGCTCTTTTGACAAAATTGAAAACGGTATCATAATTCTCTTATAGTTTTTGACGTTAGTATGCTGATTCTCTTACAATATTTGACGTAAAAATCTTGCACATACCTAAAGACGCTCGTGTACTACAACATCATGCGAAAGTTTCTACACATTATAAGATTATACACATGCTCATACAAGTTCAGAAGTGATAGCCTCTATGTCCATACTCGATAATCGGGCACTCCAGCAAGACTCATGATGTCGGGGGCTATTAAAGTAGAAACAACACTAATAAGCATGGAGATATCTTTACGGGTCTTGCTAGAAGCAAACAAGCCATAGAGCTTTCCCCTCATTTTTGTATAGTGCAAAGCCTCCAAAAGAGAGTAATGCTAGAATCCTTCTATGATAATCCAGCGTTAGCTGGGTATAGCTGTTGGAAAGACATCTGTTACATACCACATGCATGATTCCATTTCGCATTTGGTTGAACAGTTGATACTTCATAAACAGATCGTATACATGTGGAAAAGAAGAAATAAACTCACCATCCAAAGCAGGAGTCTTGTGCCCTCTTGGCACTTGCCATATCAACTTCATCCATGGGATTAAGAGCCTCATACCACTTAAACTACCACTTAATCTAGAGAAAAATTCCAATGTAACCCTCTTGGGAATCCTAAGAGCTCACAACAATACATCAAGCATTTTTCAAACGTAAATTCATCTGTAATTACCGAATTCAGTGAAAGTATCTAAATATAAACCTGATATTGGTCTTTATAAAGTTTTGCTTCTGTTGCATGTGCGAGGAGAGTATGGTGGGCAACAATATATGGTTCTGTTGAAGAGCTCCCTTTTGTGCAGTTCCCAAGCTTAGTATCACATGAGCCGCATCATACAGGAAGGCTCTGGCAGATGGATATTCCAGACCAAGATAGTCATTTGACTCGTCATTCGATCCAATACTTCACGCAGCCACCAAATTCAGCAAAATGAACATTCACATACATTGCAAAATCATCTCTGCATCATTGTAACAAGTGATGTAAGATCAGTTAAAATCTTGATGCAAGATATGTAGTTCAGCATTCGATGCATACAAGTTTACACAAGCAATAATAGTCCATCATATGCATCTTCGAGTGCCTGAGGATGATCCTCACTGGTCATACCAAAGAATACGTGGGGTTGGTACCTGTCAAACAAACTTGTATTACGTGTCAAGATAAACATATTAAATGGCTCCGATATCAATAAAGCAATTATAAATCAGCTTACAGAGTCTGCAGTAGAGCTGGAGAATGGAGTGGAGGATCGAGTTTCACCACGGGAGAGCTCACAATAGGAGATGAGGGTGGACACGAAAACAAAGAGGAGGTTGGAGGCTGGAGCACGCATGGTGGAGGGGGCTTCGGCAGCAGCGCTTGCAATTTGGTGTAGTCCGATAGCCTGGTACGCCATGGATGGTGGGCGATTCGAGCCTGGATGCTGGAGCTCACTACTTTAGGTTTTGAATCAGAATGAAAGCTTCAAGAATGAACACATTCTCTGGTTTGTAGGACACTAGAGTCTCGACTTAGTTTCTAGAATGGACCGCGCGGGAAATGATAAGCGGCGAACGGGCTATCTTTTGATTCTTGAATCAGTTATCATAAAATTTGACTCATGGCTCATGGCCTGGCCTATCAAATTCCAAATCCTCATTGTCCATTGGCCAGCAAATCAACGGTTCTACATAATATAAAACTCATATATAGTATATATAGTAATGACAAGAGAACCTACGCCCCTTGCCTGTCAAATGACATACATTTTCAACCTTTTTCTTTCATATGACAGGTAAATCGATACTCATAACCTTTCACTTGATAGGGAAAATAAAATTCATGGTGTTTTGACGGGTAAAAAGGCCAATGACAGGCAAAACACCTGTCAATTTTAGGCCCTGAGATTCACAGCGCACCTCGGGCCTCTTTTTTGCTGCAGCCTACCTCAGCCAAAGATACCTCTGATTGAAATAACCTGCGTCCGCTAAGTTTGTCGATCTTTCCTCCACAGTTGACATGAAGAAGTAGATTTGAATACTCAGGATTCGCTCTGAAGCCAAGTTTTACTCGATGGAGGTTCAGCAAGTGCCTATTCTCTGAGCTTTAACTCTTCGAGTTTTAACTTTGAAAAAACAACTGTAAAGGTGAAGCTCTTTGAAAGACAAGATTACACACAAGGCACTTTGAAAAACAACACACAAAGCACTTTGAAAGACAAGGTTAGGGTTAGACAAAGTTACAATTAATTATAACTGATTTGAACAGACCAAAGCCATTACATTTCTTGTACGGAGGTTGAACACAAGACCTCCACCTCAACATGGTAATACCAACCAACCCATCTACGAGACGTGGACATACATCATAACTATTGCATTCGAGATTGGTGTAATTATGCAAAGGAATATGATTCCATGACGAAGATAACAAGATCCTGAAAATTCAATGCCTGTACACCATATCTCCGCTAAAACAATGCTCTTTCTTTTTTTTTTTTTACCTTACCTTGGTTGGCCATCCTGGTTGGAAGGACATAGGGATTCTAACTCTTTTGTTCTCCCCCCACCCGGTGTCCCCTAAAGGCTCTAGCCTCATGTGTTCTTTATGGAAGAGTTGGAACAAGGCCAAACAATTCATCAAAATCACTGATGAGTGGAAGTGGGCGGCTGGGATAAGACAAAATGACTCTATCTGGTTCCCGATCGGCGGCATTAGGGGGGGCGGAGTCTTGGAACCTCCAAACTGCAAAGCGGCTATGGAACAAGGGGTTCAAACAATGGAAACAACTCTGGAAACAAGAGACCAGACAGTGGATTAGGTTCGAAGACTTGGACCCAAGACTTAGAGTTAACCTAGAGGAATGGAATCTTCTTCAAGGAAGATGTTTAGCATGGGACCCCCCAATTACCCGCCTTCTCTGTGGTCAGGATCTTCCTTGTCTGGAGGGCCTCAAATAGAGCAATGGAAAGAAACTATCCAGAATCCCCAGCTTCAAAGAGAACTTAGATGCTCATCACACTCTTAACAAGAGATAGTGCCTTTCTTGGACCAAACTTCGATGGGAACTAAAATTCATGTCTATTTGGCACCCCCTAATTGAGATAAAAAAGTCCGTTCTCATGTGGCAGATCTTGCATAAAGGTATTTGGTCCAATGCAAGGGCTAACAAAATCTATGGTGTGCTGCCATGGTGCAAGTGTTGCCATCGAGGCATTGAAGATTTAGCTCACCTGTTCTTCGATTGCCCCAAGTCCCGTGTTATCTGGCATCACGTGACCCAGGTATTGAGACTCACGAACCAAATCAATTGGCAACAGGTGTTGTTGGGTGAGGCGGTCAACTGTTCAATGCCATCAGGGGTGAGACTCTTTGGAAGATTTGGAGGGAGCGATGTGCTGTCAATTTTGGCCAAAACTCCTAAGGAATGGTCGATCGAGAAATCCTTATTTCTTCTAGGTAAAAGAATCTCCTGAGTTAAGAGATATCCACCGTTTAGACATCATTGTATTTATCTCCTCGAAAACAACAAGTTGAAACCCAAATGGGTCCCACATGAGGGTGATGCTAGATTTATCCGCCTCATTTGTAATGCCCTGTAGCTTGCCATACTCCTCCCCTGCATCGTGGGATTTGGGGGGTCCCTTGGGCACTAGTCCCATTCACTTGTAAATTTTCTTCTTTATTTTAATTAAAGTCCGGGAGAATAAGCTAAGGCCGAACTTCCTTTTATTTAAAAAAAGAAAAAAACAATGCTCTTCTCTCGAAGATAAATAAACCCCTAATTATAATTATCTACAATATTTTCTTATTAGTTAAAGAATTTCATAGCTAATCCTTGTTTACTAGTATCTTTTGTACTCGGCGGCAAAATACATGTACATTGAACGGATACTTTTATTCTTATTCAATCATTCCTAAAGCTAATCCTCGTTTGTCGGTCTCGTATATTCTATGCATTCAAACGATTTTTCAATGATGAAAAACTTCGCTTCTTCTGCGGAATTCTTTGTCTGATGGTTTTTATGTTTCTCGAAGTAAATTCTCCATTCAGAAACGGTCCAATTATGGAGAGAAATACATTCGAATAACACACAGATAACGAGACATCTCAACTGCTCACAAAGCACCGCTTTTACGAGAGGCTACTTCTCGATCTGCTGCCTCCGTCCGCAAATAATTTCTGTTCTGCACAGATATGGTGGAGCAGAGAAACCGAAGCGCCTGAAGGTGGCTTTCGGATTGCAAGCCCAATGGATCCATCTTTACTCGGAGTTCGAAATGAACTCATGGTCTTCGTTCCTCGGATATCTGTAATTCTATTCTGCCGGGTATATGCTGTAGAGCTCGAGAAAAAAATCCTTCTCTGCTGTCTCTCGGGAAGGATATGCGTCAAGCATAGTATGTGGCCAGTTTCTTAGAGTCATGAAAAGATTCAGCCGATTGAGTTAAGTGGTTTTATGTAAGGATAGAAAGGGCCAGGATTTCTTCATCATCTACTAATATGTTATTTCTAAACAAGCTATTCCAAGTTTCAAAACCAGGTTTTTTGCATTTGCTAATCCTCATATATAGTTCTCCTGTTTTCCAGTGCGTGATCCAACCAGTCAACATAGAATCATGTATACAGAAAAAAAAAAAAACTAGTAGCAAAAAGAAATTTAAACACAATCGTTTTAAACCTCCATCCCAGCCATATTCTATTGAATTTCCAAGCTTTATAACCTTGCACATGAAAGGATTCACATTTTCTCTTAATAATACAAGCCCAATAATCATCAGAACAAGAGGTATGAACAATCCATTTAGCACCATTTTAATAGGACAATGTAGAGCACCATTTTAATAGGACAATGTAGACCAATCCCACCTTCTTCTCGATTCCTCCAATAAGTATGCAAAGCTACATTAGCAATTATAGCGCTATTCATTGACCCACCCCAAAGGAATCTCCTAGCTATGGTTATATAGCTTGGGCTAAGTGCTTTTTATTAGGACTGCGACAATAAAAAAAAAAGGTTAAAGTAGGAAGGACATAATGGTTGAGCACAAAAAATATATGGGGGAAGCTATGTTGTAAGGCATCCACTTCATCACTTCATTCCTAAATCTATCAATCACCCAAGCCCACCTTTGCTCAAAAGTTACATTAAAACCCATAGGTATACCGAGGAGTCTAGAGACATTACCTTGTTTAATGACTTGACAACCTTTCTTAGCACTGCACTCAAGAATCTCATTATTAGTGGAGAAGAAGGAGGTTTTACGATGGTTGACAACAAACACACTAGCTAAACAAAAGATATCTAAACAATGGATGAAGCACTCAACGTATCTCTCTTTAGCTCCAGCTATCATATTTGTATCATTAGCAAACATATGGAGATAAAGAGGAGATGAAGCATAAGGAATCTCAGTACCCTTAATAAGGTTTTGATCAACACAATCCTTAACCAACCACCCAAGAGCATCACTAATAATGGAAAAAAGGATAGGGGCCACAGAGCACCCTTGCCTGTTCTCTGAATTCTAAAAGACTTAGAAATATGACCATTCATAGAAACTCTAGAATATGAGTTTCCAAAAAGTACATGGACAAACATAATGAATTTCCTACTAGCACCAATGTCATGTAAGGACTAGAGAATGAAGTCCAGTCCATCTTGGTATAAGCCTTATAAAAAATGAGACTCTTGCTTAACTTCATTAGTAAACTCAAGACCATCCCATATGGATATAATGGAGTAAAAAATGTATCTACCTTCAATAAAACCTTTTTGAACAGCGAGGGTAATTTGGTCCATGATAGGGCTAAGTCTCCTAGTCAAACATAGGAGAAAAATTTGTAAAGAGAAGTTAGACAAAAGATAGTTCTCGAGTTATTCAAGTTATCCTTGGTTTCTTTTCTTGAATCAATTTTATCATTGTAGTGTTGATTGAATTAGGAAGAGCATCTTTCCTTATAGATTCTTGCAAAATCAAAAGAATGAGGGGGATCAAAAAATCTTCAAGAATCACAAAGAATTCATTTGGAATACCATAAAAAATAGGGGATTTAAAGGGTTTCAATTCCCTAATGGTTTCTCTAACCTCATCCATAGTGGGGTAGTGAGGGGAAGGTCCAAAATAGAAACCACGTTCTAAAGAATCATTTTGTTCTTTTTAAGATCAATAAGAGCTTTGGCTCTTTCAGCATCCTCCCCTTCCTTGGGAGGCATAAAGAAGCTCTGGTAAAGAATCCAATGAACTCCTGTAAATTATCCTTGATTCAACAACATGTCCTCCTAAAGTCTTTCTCAACATAGGCATGAAGTCTTTAACTTTTTTCTTCTTCATCAAGTCAAACATGTTTTTATTTGGTTTATCCACTCTACTCGCCCAAAATTCTCTTTAGGAGCCAAGAGCTCCACAAGACAAAAGTAATCGTCATATCTCAATCTATCTAGTAACTCAGATATATGGTGGAGCAAGGACATTGATGTTTCTATGTCATCCCTTAATGGAACATGAAAGGGTGATGGAACTACATATAGTTCAAGTCTTAACAGATTTCAAAACATATTCACATAAATCGTAATTAGAAGGTTACACTTACAACTTAGATATCAAATTAAATAATTATGAGTCATCACTTCCTTTAAGAAACTTGGGGGACAATCAAATAAATACGAAAAGAATCAGATCATGAAGAACTTATAAGTTATTTCCTCAATAGCCTCACTTTCTACCAAGCATCTTGAACATAATTGAACATAATTGAAGAAAGGTTTTTTTAGTCCTTGGATACAATTTCAAAGTCATTATATCCGCTTTCATGATTTCTTTTATTTCAATCATGTATAGACTCCATCACAGATCAAACAACTGCTCTTTTTTCCTCTTTTAAATGTACTGTTCGAGTTGAAAGTTCTACTTCAAACTTTTGTATCCATTCCATGTGATATGTTTTTCCATTTAAATTTTTTTTTTTTGAATGTTCAGTGCAGAGTAACCACAAGATATTATATATACTATAAATCCAAATAATCCATTTTTAGTAAGATGTCAAACTTTCTTTCATTGTACCATAAGTACTCTCACACTTAAAAACAAACAATCAAATAATTATGAAATCTGCAGTGATGGGCATTGAAGTAGCCATTGACAAGTTCTTCCGAATTATGATATCACGAAATATGTCAATACATACATTACGCGGTGCATTAACATATGTGTTGCTATATGCCTTTATGCATTTGTTGTCAATTATTCAATATTTATAGAAAGAAGGTAAATTATTTGCTTGCCATAATAAAAGAGAAGATCATTCGCATATTCAAAAGGACAATTTGAGAGCTATATACATACGTCATAAACATATAAGAATAGCTACCATAGATAGGTACGAAATTTTTCATGATTATATCTCCATAACCATATTTTTATTAACATAGCACGATAAACACAACTACAATAGCCTGACTCCACGTCCTGTAGGACAGTTGGTTGAGCTTTGGCCTCTTGAGGCGGAGGTCCAGGGTTCAAGTCCCAGGCTGGACATGTTATGGCTTAGACCAGTTAAACCCAGTTGTAACCATGTCTCATTCAATTGTAACCTTGTCTAACCCCTGCTTTGTGGGATACGGGGGGTCCCGCGGATACTATGCCCATTCACTTGTAGAGTTGCAATTTCAAAGTTAAAGTCCGGGGGAGTAGGCTTCGGCTGAACCTCCATTTAAAAAAAAAACTACAATAGCCTGACGTGTATAACATGCGTAACCATAATGTGCACGAATATAACCTTCTAATCATACCTTACGTGATGATAATCATGATAACCAACATACGCATAATAAACACGCGCATAGCCATAACTCCACAATCACAAACATATAACTTGACAAGCATAGCCCCACATCATCATAACTTTCCTAATCATGACATGATATATATATATATATATATATATATATATATATATATATATATATATATATATGTATGTATGTATGTATGTATATATATGTGTGTGTCTGTGTCTACGTACACACACACACACACACACATATATATATATATATATATATATATATATATATATATATATATATATATATATATATATATATATATATATATATATATATATATATATATAATGTGTGTGTATAGGAATAATTTCAATGAGCACAAATCTAGAACTATAATTATCTATATTGACCAACATGAATAAGCATAATTTATATTGCAAAGCTTTCATAAGAACAACCATAATAATCTACATAATCTTAAAATCCATAGCTAGAACTTACACGAGCACAACATTATACCAACAGAGACATAACTTACATGCACATATAGACATAAAAAAATTCATAAGTTGAACGTTCATTACTTTATCTTGCGAAAAGTAACTCGTACACATAGTCCTTATAATCTGCATAACAATAACCATCATAAACGTAATCTACATAACCATACTATGAACATGTCTTGTTCTAATATTACCGATGTACACCCTTTTGGGTGAGGTGGCATAGATGCCACATGGCATCACTTAGGCACTTGCTATTTGGTAGAAGAGAGAAGAGGTAATCTCATATAGGAGATTCTATTATCTTATCTTAGATTGGATATTTAGATATATCATCTCTTATGTTGAGATGAAGAGACTCGACGGCTGGGAGGAAAATACCGATTCATATCTCTGTGTGACCTCGCATGAGCATGGATATAGTGTACGATAGTAAAAGGTTCTAAGATTGGTATTAAAATTAGAGCATGGTTCGACACTCACTCAATCAAACATCCAGGCTGCGCCCACAAGGATTTCAACCCATGACGTAGAGGACTAAAGTCAAGAGCTTTCCCATATGAGTCACGTTGCTTGGTGTACGTGATACCATGTGCTAGTATATGGAGATCATCATTTCACAAGATGGGAGCATTATGCGGACTGAATCAAACAAGAAAAAGATAGGAGCATTAGCTAACTTGAATAAAGGGAAAAAGGAACCTAGAACCTTTTCCTTCGTAGAAGATGTCTATGTCAAAAGCAAATACCAGTAAGGGGAGACTTTTGATTACTACCTAAGATGGTAGTTAGAGACAAATAGGACAACTTGGATGAATGGGAGTGGAGCATCAACAAAAGAAGTTGGATAAAGAAACACTAACCAAACTAGGAAAGCACCAATGGTGTATTGTCCTCCTCTACACGAAAAGGATGGTGCTTCGTGTTAATCAGGTATTATTATTTCAATTTTGAAAGGATTTGCATTTGCGAGAAGGAACGAAGGCTTTAGGGGCCAAGATCTTGGAGGGAAATCACATATATGGAGAGTATGAGATATGTACTCTCAACTAGAGTCAAGGATTCCCTCAAAAGACAACAAAGGGTAAGCTTTAGGCACCTCCAAAGTAGCCTATTTTTATGATTTTTATATAAATTTCAGGAGCTATTTTGGACAAGTAGCCATTTTGGGACAGGGAAATGAAAGGGGATTTTTCATAGATTGATGGGAAAAATCATGCATACACATAGTCTAGTGTATTTACTTCCATATAAGATTAAGAAATCCAAAATATACCTCAGTATGATGGGAGTTTGGAGCTCCACAAAACCCCCTTCCATCACAGTTTGAGAAAAAATTTCAGCACCTACATCTAAGAGATTCCCATTTTGGAAGAGGGAAAAAGAGGTGCAATAGCTACGGATGGATGGGAAAAAGTATATATACTGAGAGTATGGTGTATGGAATTCATAGGCGAATCATTAGATTCATCAAAATGATAAGTTAAGGAGGAAATTTGTATCCTCAAAGACCCCCTTTCCACACTTTTTGAAAAAAATTCAGATGTTAATTTTTATCAAACTCCACTTTTGGGAGTAAGAAAAAAGATCATTTAAGAGGCTCCCCATGGAGTATTGCATACATACATGAAGTATGATGTATGTATTACCATGGAAAATAAGAAAATCTAAGAAAAAGCCACATTTGGAGTGGATTAGAAGCTTGCTAAGAGCTTCCATTTAAGTTTTTGCATGAAAGTAAAATCTTGATTTAGGCCTCTTTTGGGGAGCGAATTAACATGCATGAAGGGAGGATTTGGAAAGGTGAAAATAGGCCCAAACATCTTCATATATCACTCTCTGAGGTTATGAAGAGAATTTTAGGATTTGCTTCATGGAAGAATGCTTTGGGGCACTCCAAAAATCACATTTTCACACTTTTTCCAGCCCCTCCAACAGTCCACTAGTTTGGCATGTCCCGCTTGGAAAGGCCATATCTTGGGCTAGGAAACTCCAAATTGGATGTGCTATGGCTCTTTTCGAAGAGCACAAGGTCTAATTTCAGTTTATTGAAAGAAATTTTGGAAAATAAGTGTTGTTGTAGGTCTGAACAGGTCTGCAAAGTCTGAACAATTTTTACCGACTACCTTCCGGGAGCCATATCTTAGAAACCGGGAAGACAATTGATGTAATTTCACTTCGACCCACTCGCACATGATATCTATTTCAGTTTATGATTATTTTTAGGTTTTAAAATGGTTTTTGTAGGTCATGCATTTTTTTGGGCAAATTTGCATTATTTTAGTAATCATCTGACCATGCTTTATGTTTGAGAAGTGATCCGATATTTTCGGACACTTCAAAGCTTATGTTAGGACCTGAGGAGGAAGGTGCAGAGGTCTCGAAGCTCTTCGAGAAGGATTGGATGCAGGCAATTCCAAAACCAAACTATTCAGGGAAGTATGCTTTATGCTTCAGGCATTTTCCTTTATGTTATGGCATGTTTTGTATGTACATGCATAGATTGGATTGCATACATCAAATGTTGATCAATGTTTAAATTCCAAAAGTATGGATCAATAGGCGAGAAGTACACTTTTTGATTGTTTGCAGGAAAGAGGATTGCAGAAACTACATGGCTATGCAACACAAAGAATTGTTGCTAGCATTTGCTTTTATGTTTTTACAAGTTATGGAGTCCATATATGAGTTTATGGCATGCATGCCATGGGCCTGTCAAGCCGTATGTTGTTGGGTGGCCCGTGTGCCACTGAGCTTATGGTTAATTTTTTTTTGGATTCCATTTCCTGGGGAAATGCTGTTGATTTTTTTCCTACCGCATGGCATTATATACGCACTTGCCTTTAATTCTTATGGATTTAGACCATAGGATTGCTAAGGGAAGGAGCTACACCTTCACCATTAGTAACGTGCACAAGCAATCCTATAGGTTTTAGAAAGTTGCATACAAGAACGGGAGATATATTTATGATAATCTCCAAAGTAGTGAAGATTTAATTATCTTCACAAGAGTCTCACAGTATGATTAGGAGACTATGGGGTATCATGATGAATACCCAAAGAGTGACTAGTTTCACTCATGCACATCACTTGAGCAAGTAGTGAAGCATTTCTACTTTACTACTAAGGAAACCAATTAGATGGGATCACCGAGATGGGCTTCATGAAATAGCATCGATGGGTGCTTATGTGATTCGAGTGATGGTTAGCAAGGCCACATGCATGGCACTAGCTCTATGATTTAGAGCATAGATCCTTAAGAGTAGTTGGGGGACCCAATACATATATGTATATCGAGATCTACAGAGAGGTACCTAGGCTTAGTCTTGGTACCTAGGAACAAGTTGGTTTGGAACAGAAAGGGATATCCATTGTCACATATTGACTAGAACCAAACTAACTAGTTTGAGGACATGGGACTCATTTGAGCCCACTGATATGACTTTAGGGTATGGGATTCATTAGAGTCCACCTGCATATTCCATTACATATGTATGGAATATATATTCGGTTTAGTGTAGGTATGACACCATGAATTGGAAGAAGTTTTCACTGGTATGGGACAGTGGAAATGACTTCCCTTTGAGCACTCCTCTTCTATGGCCAAGAAGAAAAGGACTCATCATTCATGGCATCATGTCTCACTAGATCAGAGGAGAGCTCTTAGTAGACATCTCCTTAGGATTGGGATTTATCCTTCATAGTTTAGGGAAGATTTATTCTTCCAGTAGAGAATGTGATAGGTGATTTTATCACCATGGATATCACATACTCATGTTGTGGTTTTCAGGAAGGATTAATCCATTAGTTTGAGCGGATCGTATAGATCCATGCATAGAGGATGGTTGGTAGAGACAGCTCTTTAGTATGGATACACATGTGTTTACGGTATCATGTCATATCATTGCTGACCATTTTAGCAGAGGGCTTTGACCCTTGTTAGGAATTTATTTTCTCTACTCTTCACTACATACACCTTCATTAGTTAGGGGAGATTTTTTCTCCATCTTTATAATAATGTCTATAATGAGGGATTATGCATCAATTATGGAAGAGAAGAGCAAACGAATCCATAAGTTTCTCTTTTAAGGAAAGGAGAAAGTGGGAATTAGCTTAGAGATCAAGGAGAGATCTCACTTTAGCTCAGTGGAGTCACTTTAGCTCCTGCTCTTTGAGAGAGAAAGAAGGAAAGGAAAACATGATTTGTTCATAGGAAAAGAATACACCATGTTTTCCTTTAAAAAGAAGAGGTTTTTAGGAAACATCTCTTAGTCTATATTTAAGAAGGAATTCATTTCCTTGACTTTTCAATGTAATTTTCTTTCACATGGGAGTATGATTCTCCACTATTTTGGGAGGAAAAAGTATGGAGAGCTTATATACAAATTCTCAATTATAGAGGAGTAGAGCAAATGGATTCAAAGGAGTCTCTTCCAAAGGGAAAGGGAAAGTGGAATAGATTCCACTACCAGAGTTCTTTTCCTTCGAGGAGATTATACAGAGAGAGACATGGAGAGAGTTTCACTTTCTCATTTTGGTTGTCTAGATAGAAGTGTCACTCTTCTATCAAAGACAAGATGAAGGTCAGTTAACCATGATGGTTAGATTGAGTCTCATGTGGTGACTCTAGAGCAAACTAGTCATGTTTATTTCCAGTGATGGTCTTTGACTAGATAAGATGATCTAGTTATTGACATTAGTGAGACTGGGAGTTGAGTATGACTCTTCTCTTTTAGGGTTTCTAGGAGATAGGGAGATATCTAACCTATTGAGGTACCAAACTCTTAATTGGTGTTACATCATGAGCATGATGTGTAAACATCAGTTAGGAGGATGGGTACCTAAGGATTACCTGAATCTCAAAGGGGATGCTTTTGCATTCATATGGAAAACTAAAGGGAAGAGAATATTTTTGAGTTTGCACTAGTGCCAATAGATGCTCTTCCAATAGAACTTAGTCCATTTGTGAAGGATGACAAACCAGAGACTTCTTGGTTGGTGAAATATAGAGAATGCATTTTACTACTGAGAAATTCTGATATATGAGCTGGATGATGTATTTGCATAGTTCACAAGGTAGTTTAGATTAAACTATTACTTGTGAGTACACTCAAGGTTAGAGAGACCTAGAGTGGTATGAGGGAAATCTATCATTTATCTTAGATGGGTTTGGAGTCACTGGTTATGGGAACCTGTTCTATATCTCATAGGATTCTATGGTTTATTATCTCCATTATGACATGGTCAAGCCTATAAGCTTGGCGCCTTACACTTCCATTTTATATTATTACTCCATAGAGGATACATCATATGGACTTAGGTCATTTCGATAATGTTACATGTCATGGGAGTGATAGTTTGGAAGTGGAGAGTATATGGGAGATAGTAGGGACCACTCAGACGGTTTTCTACCTTTGAGATGATCTCATATGAGACTTGTTAAGGGGAAGGATATGAGGAAACAACACACAGATATGACCATGTACATAGAGTACATGGGTTTTAGGGGAGTGCGAGCACTTTCTTCTACCTACAGACATTTCATTTACATTTTTGAGGATGAAAATGCTTTTAAGGGGAAGGAAATGTCATATTACGGATGTAAACCCTTTTGGGTGAGGTGGCATAGATGCCACATGGCATCACTTAGGCACTTGCTATTTGGTAGAAGAGAGAAGAGGTAATCGCATATAGGAGAGTCTATTATCTTATCTGAGATTGGATATTTAGATATAGCATCTCTTATGTTGAGATGAAGAGACTCAGCGGCTGGGAGGAAAATACCGATTCATATCTCTGTGTGACCTTGCGTGAGCACATATATAGTGTACGACAGTAAAAGGTTCTAAGATAAATGTCATATTATGGATGTACACCCTTTTGGGTGAGGTGGCATAGATGCCACATGGAATCACTTAGGCACTTGCTATTTGGTAGAAGAGAGAAGAGGTAATCTCATATAGGAGAGTCTATTATCTTATCTGAGATTGGATATTTAGATATAGCATCTCTTATGTTGAGATGAAGAGACTCGGAAACTAGGAGGAAAATACCGATTCATATCTCTGTTTTACCTAGCGTGAGCACGGATATAGTGTACGACAGTAAAAGGTTCTAAGAAATTCCATACTCGCAACCTCAATGACTTGCATAACCTCAAACGGCATGATCATACTTCCATAATAATGGCATGAATAGGCATACCTTGTTTTAATATAGTTCTATAATCATTGTATAACGAAAAGATATTTTTATGTGTTTCCCACTCTTCTCTCATCATAGATATAACTTTCTTGCCTAGTCGATGTGAGATCTAGGAGCTTTAGGCTTTCAGCAAAGCTTTTTGCTAGCCTTAGTCCTTTCTTCTTTGGCTAGCCTTAAGATTCTTGCAACCAAAGAACTTTGGACTTCTTTCCCTTATCGAGAACACATGGGGTGATGGGCAACTTGACCTATGTCTATAACTCTTTCACCCCTATGAAGATCATTGTGATGAGTTACCAATGTGAAAGAATATTTTTGAACCAAAGCTTCTCATCCCCAATTGGCATCTATAGGTAGAAACCTTCTCTGTTACTAGAGACTCTATCTCTTTCTTTGTTTCTAAATTATACCCTACCTGATTCCAAAATATAATCTTCTTTGAAAGAAATAATACGTTCTATTAAACTATCTTAAAAAAATTGTGTTTCTCAAATTTTTTTGACTGGTACAAATGAGAAAAAGTGTACATGTTAATAGCAAATGATTAAAACTATTGTCATAATATGTATTGATAAAATGTTTTAGTGAACTTACTAAACTTTCTTCCTTGAAAACCCAATTTCGAATTTTATTTTTCCTATAGGCCCATAGCCAATAAAACAAAGAAGTTAGGTAGAGTTCACCTATAGTACTAAATATTTCTCTGTGGAAGTAGAATTTGCTTCCATGAAAAAATAATCCTTGACTTTTGCTATATTGGACTTGCATGAAACAATACCCTTATTATATATTCGTTGACTTAACACTAATCCTTGATTTCTGCAATGTACTCACTATCAGTATGGTGACACACCTGATTGGGTGCATTATGCATAATAAGCAATAATAAAAAATGTAATATATTGCATTTAAGTTACATGTATGATCGTAACTAGTGTAAATATACATACTTATCTAGTTAAAAATTATCTTATGTTCACCATGCTACCATAGCTCTCATCACATATTTTAATATTTATATGCACATACTTCAACACTCGAAGTAATGTCCTATAAAATTAATGTATGGTTTAGGGTTAGTATAAACAAAATAGAGAGTATGCTTATAACATATATGAAATTTTGATTATTATTATAACTTCGCCCTTCTCGTGCATTTAACTTTATTATAGTCTATTCAGTTATAGACCCATGAGCATGACATATGTATAACACTAGTATCAAGCAATAAATCTTTTCCCACAAATACGAATGCAAGAGATGAGTTGATGCGATGAACACCTCTCATCACTACAAGTCGACATGCACACAGAACAAGAGTCTACACATAAGCATGCGAGCAAGCCTCATTCATGAGCTAGGCACAATAGCTCCTAGGAGTCTCACACTTTGATTAGAGAGAATGAGGAAAATGATTGTGAGTTCAGTTTTATAGGACTCTTTTAAAAAGAGAGCTTCTTCACATTGTTTTGACCACACTAGCTAGAAATAGGTCATAAAAAATCAGTTGATGTCCAATTTGAGTGTGGTAAAATCTAAGAAAATTCTAGAGATTTGGGAATGACTCCTCAAGTTCAAGCGCTTCTTGGATCCTACAAATAATAAGTATTTTATGGGAACACTATTTGGATATATTCCTAGAGAGTGCGTCTTAGGTGTAAATGACCAATTTGACGGCACCTTACTATGCCATTGCTTGTCATTGATGCATCCATAATGGTTGTTTGTATCCATTTTCCACAAGCCCAGCCATCATCTCTCCATTTTAGCCGTCATAATCATCTTCATGATTTTCCATCTCCAACACTCCCACAATCCTAGAGTGTATCGTCACTTATAGATCATTGCTGAAAGATTTGGCCTTGGGGAAACATGAGCGTTGAAACACATTGGGGTTGTTGAGTTCTTGTAAAAGAAGATGTTATAGGAGTTATTAATTAGATTTCTTGTTTTTTGTGTAGTATGACATATAAGGAAGTGTAATACATGGGCATAAAAGACGAAAACGTGTTTGTGCATGGAGTTTTAGGGTGTCCCTCTACATGCCTACTTTGTAAGTGCAAAATGACAAGAAAATGGTGTACAAAGGTAAAGGGTATTTGAAGGGAGTGCTCAAGTGGTTCTTGTTGATGAAGCGTACTATTCTAAGAATTAGAAATGTTTCAGTAGAGGGTATCATGGGTGACTTGAGCAATAAAGGTGGCTCTTGTGGTTGTGTTCTAGAGATGGATCTCTAAGACAGTGATAGTTGAAGCCTCAGAGCCGTTCCAAATTTCTTGATTCACTTTAAATGTGTGCCATTACAAGTGTTCTTCTTGAGATTCTTGAATACTAAACATGCACTATTTCCACATTTTTAAGATATGAAAAGTGGACACATAAATACCAACGTGGACACATAAATACCAACATCACCAAATATATGTTTAAGAATATTGCCTCATTGTTCAAAGAATGCACCCTTGACATATCATAAACCTTTGGAATTAACTCTTGCATGAAACTGAATGTGAATTCCTTTCTACTTTGATCTAATTGTTTTGAAACGTCTGTGCAAGACCTAACTAGGATAGCCATCAACTTCACTCAGCATCGTATATTTGAATTTGGTAGAATTAACCAGATTAAGAGTCATAATCCACTCTCTTTTAGGTATCGTAGGACAACATCATCAGAGGGATGAAGCACTTGATCTTTGGGGAGTCAAGGCTCTAACAGAAGACCATATGTTTAGTGAAGTTATTCCATCTCCTCAAAGCAGTCATATGAGGAGTGTTTGGACCATATAAAGGACTCTTGATGTGCATGAGTGCAACTTCTATTTAAGGACGGTAGAAGAGGGGTAGGGAACTAATTGAGACCTCACTTTTGGTATTGCTGCCTATGAGAGGGGAGGGCGGCAAGTGGAGTGTAAAGTAGGAAAGAGTCAACTCACATCATCTTAGCGATTCATGGATATTTAGAGCTGCTATGCATGTGATTTATGAGAACAAAAGGAGGAAGATGTTCTTGCTCGCATGGAGTTTTATGTGTCCATCTTAGAATGTGTGTGAAAAGGGGCAATTAGAGTGGTGGCTTTTGTGGTTGTGTTCTAGAGATGGATCTCTGAGATAGTGATAGTTGAAGATTAAAAACTGTTCCAAGTTTCTTTATGCAATTTGAATGTGTGGCATTACAAGTGTGCTTCTTGAGATTCTTGAATAATAACCATGCACTATGTCACCATTTTTATGATATGAAAAGTGGACACATAAATAGCAACATCACCGAATATATATTGAAGAGGATTGCCTTATTGTTCAAAGAATGCATTCTTGATATGCCATAAAGCTTTGCAATTAATTCTTGCATGAAAGTGCATGTGTCTGCCTTTCTACTGTGATCTATTTTTTTTGAAATGTACTTAGAGAATGGTGCAAAACTCTGAGTAGGTATCTCAACCAAAATAGCAAGTTTTGTACCTTGGATCATATGCCTACGTATCTGTTTTGATCCTATCACATCTTCCAAGCAACATATGTGATTATGTATGCTTATTAGCTAGCTAAAGAGGCCCACAACACTCTCCAACCATCACTTATAGCAACTGTGAAGTAGGTTTTAGACATACCAACTCATCTCTTGTGATTATCCACAATCTCCTCCAAGAGTGGTATCATAGCAAGTTTAATCAAGATGGGAGATGGATTTCCATCCTTCATTGAAAACTACTCAGCATGGTCCCTAAGGATGCAAGCATACATTCAAGGAACAACTTCTCAGCATGGTCCCTAAGGATGCAAGCATACCTTCAGGGGAGAAGCTTATTTGGATACATCTCAAGAGATGAAGACATGCCAATCTTGAGGATCAAGCATCAACCAACAAAGGAAGAGCAAGAGAGGCTAACCACTTGGTGTGCAAAGGATGCTCTTGCCAGGTCATATCTATTAAACTCAATCTCTGATTTCTTGTTACCACATGTTAGACATTGTAAGACCTCCCAAGAGACTTGAGAAGTGCTTTCATCTTACTTGTCCTCCAACACAAGAGCTAGGAAGATTTAGTTGTGCATGGAATTCACAACTCTCAAGAAGCAGCCAATGCAAGGAGTGGCTGATTATGTAACCAAAATGAAAGATATTGTAGAACATTTTGCAAGCATTGGAGAAGAGATAGAGGAAGAGCACATAGTGAGGCAGATCATTAATGGGATTAAGGCTGATGACAAGTGAGAGTCCTTCACCATAGCAATGGATCTCTACATGGATATGCAAATACTTGATCTCAACACTTTGATGGGAGAACTCTTCACCCATGAGACAAAGCTCAATAGAAATGGTGACAACAATAGATGTAATCAATCTTCTGCCCTTTATATAGATACAAATAAAGCTAAGGATAAAGGTAAAAGTAAGAAAAATGATGAAGAGGCTAATACCTCTCAAGCTAATTATGCAAGAAGAGGAAGAGCTGCTAGAGGTAGGGGTAGAGGAGGAAAGCAAGGTAGGGGGAGACCCTACAATAATTCACCATGCAACACATGTGGTCTTAACAACCACACTACAAAAGAATGCTATAGAAATACAAGGAACCAAAGGGGAAGAGGCTTCCATAGAGGAAGCTATGGACAATCTAGAGGCAGGTACAACAATGGTGGAGGCAACTACAACCATAACTACAATCAAGGCTACAACAATAACAACTATCAAGGAGGCTTTAGAGGATGAAGGGACTTCAACAACTATACTAAAGATCAAGAAGAATCTCTGCTCATCATGAACATGACATCCACGAAAGGTAAAGATGATGAGCATCTTTTCTACATTGACTTAGGTTGTTCCAATCATGTGGCAGCAAATGTAGCACTATTATTTGAGCTTGAAGAACCCAACGGGAAGCATGAAGTACAAATAGGTGATGACACTAAACATTTAGTCAAGAAAATTGGAAATGTCAAAACATCTGATGGTAGTATGAACCTTTTGAGCAAAGTTCTCTATGTGCCCACTATAACAAAAAACCTAATTAGTGCTGAGCAGATTGTAGAGAAAGTTCTATAGGTGAGATTCACTAAGCATGGAGCATATGTGGAAGACCCCCAACAAGGCTTCAAAAGAATTGTCAAAGGTGAGAAGTCAGGTAGATTGTTAAGTTTTGAAATTGAAGACACAAGGAACATAGCACTATTCAGTTATAGAGACCAAACCCTATGTGAGTTGGAAATATGGCACAAAAGGCTATGGCACATAGGAGAGAGAACTCTGAAGAAAATTTGCAAGGATCAAAGTGTGCTTAGCGTTCCCAATGTGACCAAGCAGCACATGATTTACAAATGTGGAGCTTGCCAATTTGACAAATCTCATAGGCAACCATTCAACAGGAAAGGATACATCCATGAATATTATTTGGAGCTTGTACACAGTGATGTGTGGGTTCCTAGCAAAGATCCATCCATCTTAGGTTCAGGGTACTATGTCTCTTTTATTGATGATTATAGTAGGTGGACAATCCTCTATTTCATAAGGATGAAGTATTTACATGTTTTAAGAAGTATTTGGCACTAGTTGAAAAACAAACAGGAAGCAACTTGAAGAGAATCAGGTCTGATGGAGGTGGTGAGTATTTTTCACATGCGTTTGATCTATTTCTACAAGACAAAGGCATAAATAGGGAAGTAACAACTGGGTATACTCCTGAATTGAATGAAGTGGTTGAGAGAAGGAACATGTTAATTGTTGAAGCAACTAAGTCTATGTGCAATGAGAAAAAATTACCTAATTATTTATGGGCAGAGTCTGTTTCCATAGCCACCTATTTGGTCAATAGGCTTCCATCCAAATGATTGGATGGTATGACACCATATGAAGCATGGAATGGTTGGAGCCCATCATTGGATCATTGCAAAATATTTGGGTGCATTTATGCACACATCCCATCACAAATGAGAGGGGAGCTTGACCCTAAGGAAGAGAAACATATATTTATTGGGTATGATCAGAATCAAAAGGGATATAGAATATACAATCCCACTAACAAGGCCTTTATAGCTAGTAGGGATGTAGTATTTAATGAGAATAATTCATGATTTGAAGATGATTGCAGGAAAGTCAAACTACCATATGATTTGGAAAATGATTTTCCAACTCTAACTCAAGAAGATCAATACCAAGTAGAGGACATCAACTCAGAAGATGAGAGTCAAATTGATTTCAAAGCTTGGAAGTCAAAAAGCAAGTTCAAATACAAGCAATTAGAGGATCTACCTGAGTCTTCCAATCAAGCTTTAAGGAGATCACAAACAGAAAGTAAGAAGCCCATAAGGTATGGATATGACACGTTCTTAGTCACAAAGCACTCTATGTACATCACCAAAGACTCTATGGCAGAGGAGACTTCTTCATTTGAAGAGGTTAAGAAGAAGAAAGAGTGGAGTGAAGCCATGCAAGAAGAAGTGGAAACATTGTAGGAAAACCACACTTGGGATGTAGATCCCAAGAAGCCAGATATAAAGGTAATTGGTGCAAGGTCGATATACAAGATTAAAAGGAACTCTAATGGTTCTATAAATAGGTACAAGGCAAGGCTAGTGGCAAAGGGATTTGTGCAAACACATGGAGTAGACTATGAAGAAAAATTTTCACATGTGGGAAAGATGCAAACAATCAGGGTATCGGTAAGTCTTGCTGCATCCAAAAATTGGAATTTATATCAGTTAGATGTCAAGAATGCATTTTTAAATGGTTGGATATAAGAGGAAGTGTATATGGCACAACCACCAGGATTTGAAGATGAAGAAAAAGTAAGTTATGTATGCAAGCTTAGAAAAGCACTCTATGGTCTCAAGCAAGCTCCTAGAGCTTGGAACCATAGGCTTGTTACCTATTTGCAAGATCAAGGCTTTGTGGCAAGCAAGGCATACTCTTCTTTATTTGTTAAGAAGAATAAATCAGGTTCATCTACTTATGTGTCTATGTGGATGATATTATTATTACAGGTAATGATTCTGATGGTATCAAGTAGGTGAAGGCTCAATTGATGAAGGAATTCAAAATCAATGATCTAGGGTTATTGACCTATTTCCTTAGCTTAGAACTTGTGTATACAGATTCATGTATATTCATCACACAAAGCAAGTACATACATGATATGTTGGTAAAGTTTAAGATGGAGAACACTAAAGTTGCAGGCATTCCTATGGAGATGAACCATAAGCTAAGTACACATGAGGGTGAACTACTAAATTATCAACAACTTGTGGGTACTCTTAATTATGCTACTTTGGCAAGAGTGGATATTGCCTATGCAGTAAGTACATTGAGTCAGTTCATGCATGTACCAAGGAAGCCTCATATGGAAGCTGCAAAGAGGGCATTTAATTATCTAAAGGGTACAATGAATGAGGGATTGTTCTATCCCTTCACTTCTGACATAGATAGAAAAATGTATTCTGATGCAGATTGGGCTGGCTCCAAGGATGATAGGAGGATCACTTCAGGGTACCTATCTTTTGTAGATTTAAAACTCATATTTTGGTCATCCAAGCAGCAACCAATTTTTTTCGGCAACGCCTCCACACAATTACATAGAGAGGTAAAGGAATTTGTATTTTCTTCTAGATTTTTCATAGAAATGTGTCACAAGGAAGGAGATAAGGAAGAGAGTTCACACACACACTCACAATTAAAGAGGAGCACACATAGAGATTGAGATAAGGAAGAATGATCTTCTTCTTCTTCTATTACATAAAGGGAATGTACAAGAATGACCTAAAACAATAATACAAGTGTTATCAGGATCTTGCTCACGTGCACATAGAGGTTACGGACACAGAAAACACACAAAAAAATAGACATGCCAGGAGATGATACAAAATGCAATATTGGGTGCAATCTCCATGCACTCTGTTTTGACAATCCACAGAGTGCATGTATTTATATGAATTTTTTATTATGTCAAAATAGTGGTTACATGAGAGTGGCTTCAAAAAACATGCGTGAAAGTAAAAGTTGGAAACTTTTGTAGAAATCCTTTGCTTTCAATATTAGAAATTGCAGTCTATTACCCTTATTCTAACCACTACTTTTCTAACTGTTTCTAACAATACAACTATGCAGAAATGAAGTGGTCATAATGGGGTGTTAATTGTGTTTTATGTATCCATTGACATTCTTCAATATAGTGATTTTTGTATTTAACTAAATATCGATGATATTGAGTACCTCTGTGTGTAATAGTGACATCATGATCAATTATTTTCTTAGAAACCAAGATTTTAGATTGTTCTTCAATTAAAGGAGGGTCATCAAGAAGTGGAGTGAGTGGTAAAGTTCCTTTAAATTGTTTAAGTAAACTAATATGAAAAGAGTTATTTATATTCCAATGAGATGCTATATCTAATCTAAATGAATCATCATTAATTTTTTTTTATAATGCGAAATGGTCCATAATAGCATGGTGCAAGTTTAATTTTAGGATGCTGCAAAATATTTTGAGACGTCTTTTAATGATATGCAACCACACAAGATCATTTTCCTTGAGTTCCTTGGGTAATCGTTTTGTATTGATATTACGTATAAATTGCTCTTGACTTTATCTAATATGCTCATGAACATCGTGAAGTATAGAAATGTGATATTGAGCAATAGAATCAGCCATCAGAATGTTGGTTTGGGTAAGTGACATGGGAGTGGGAAGCTTTTTACCATAAACAATTTCAAGAGGTGCACAACCACTAGTGGTGTGTGTGGTGTTATTGTAAGAAAATTGAAGCAATGGCAACTTTTCATCCCAATTACTAGGATTATCTAATGAATAACAATGCAATAAATCGAGAATAGTACTATTTGTAGCCTTAATTTGTCCATTATTTTCGGGATGAAATGTAGAGCTAAAATCTATTTTTGAACCAAAATGTTGAAATAAGGCAACCCAAAAATGATTACAAAATCTAACATCACGATTAGATAGCATTACTTTAGGAAATCCATGATGTGGGAAAATGCATTTCATGAATAATTTTGTGACCTGAGGTGTAGATAAAGTTTTTCTACAAGGAATGAAATATGCATATTTACTAAACCTATCAACTATTGTCCAAATCATATCATTATGTGATGAAGTGATAGGAAGCCATGTGATAAAATCCATAGAGATCTGTTCTCATGGTTCATTTGGAATGGGGAGTGGCATTAGTAATCCAAATGGTTTACCATGATGACGTTTTACATGCTGATATACAATGCATTGAGAAACATAATGTGCAATATCTTTTTCCATGTCTGGCCAAAAGAAGAAATCTTTGCAAGCAAAAATGGTGCTATGTATGCATCTATGACCCATGTAAGATCGTTCATGCATTTCTTTGATGGCAAAATCTTTAAAAACTTGGGTTAAGAATAATCTATGTTGAAAATAAAGAAAACCATTATGAAATGTATAATGTTCAACAGATAAAGATGAACCATTGTTGACTTCATGCCATGCACGTGAGGAATACAAATCAGATGCATAAGTGGAAACCATTTCTTGAAAAGAATGAATTCGGATGGCAAAAATATTATGCAAGAAGGAAAACAACTAAGAGCATCAACTACAACATTAGTTTTACCAGGCTAATATTGGATCATGGGTTGGAAATTTTGAATGAATGAATCCCACTTAAGTGCCAATTAGAGATTAAGGGCTGACTTAAAAAATGCTTAATAGCATGTTGATTAGTTTTGATTAAGACCTTAGAGCCCATTAGATAGTGTTTCCAAATTCAAAAAGCATGCACAATCGCTAACAATGCTTTACCATATGTACTATAATTCTTTTCTGAATAGGATGATCATGTTCCATCAAAACAACACCTATTCGTGAACCAGTAGCATTAGTAACAACATGAAAGGGTTGTAAAAAATCACGTAATTGTAAAACAGCTGCATGTGAAAGTGCATGTTTGAGTTTTTCAAAGGATTGTTATTGGGTAAGTCCCCATGCAAATTTTATTTTCTTTTTCAATGACAAGGTAGGAGGCAATGTTAAATAAGAAAATATTTGAACAAATTTCCTATAGAAAGTAGCCAACCCAAGAAAATAACGAACATCATTGACTGATTGTGGTGTGGGACATTCTACTATAACTTTAATCTTCTTTGGATCCACATGCACACCTTCACTTGACATAATATGTCTTAAATATTCTATAGGCTTATGTTGAAAGAAGTAACTCTTTTCAGGATTAGCATAAAGTATGTTCTCTCTTAGTAAATGAAAAACTGTTTTAAGATGTTTCTCATGCTCACTATCATTCTTACTATAAACAAGTTTATCATCGAAGAATACAAGAACAAAAGCTTGGTAATCAAGAAAAATGGTGTTCATCATTCATGCAAATGTACCAAGGGCATTAGTAAGCCCAAAGGGCATTACCATAAATTCATAATGGACGGTTTGAGTTCTAAATGCAATCTTAAAAATATCACTTTGACGGTCATATGAATCTAATGGTAACCCGATTTTAGATCAATTTTACTAAAGACACGAGCTCCTCGTAACTTATCTAAGAGATCATGTATTCGAGGAATAGGGTATCTATTCTTTATTGTGATCTTGTTAAGGGCTCTATAATCAATGCACATTCAATACGTTTTATTCTTCTTCTCTACTAAAAGAACTAATGCTCCAAATGGGGAGGAACTAGGCCTTATAGGTCCTTTCTGTAGTAGATCTTTTACTTGGTTTTCTATTTCCTTTTCGTGTAGTGGGCCATGTCTATAAGGTGCTTTATGAGGAGGAGAACTATCAAGGACTAAGTCTATGCTATGGTCAAAGGATCCTCGAGATGGTGGTAGTTCAGAGGGATACTCAGACATTAAACAATCCTTATAAGTAGTCATGAATGGTTTATGTGCATCACGAAGTGTATGAGTTTAATCATTGATAACAATGACAAAAACAATGCATGAATTGAATCCTTTCCTAAATGCACATTTTACTTGAGTATGACTAATCAATGGAAATGGCTCGAAATCATGCCGTGCAGACAAAGTAATGTTTTGAACTTTAAATTCAAAGTTAAAGGTATGTGTATGGTAGTCAATGTGTGGGTTATAATTGATGACAAAAAGGCATACCTAGTATAACATGGTAAGATTGCAAAGGTGCAATTAAAAATGTTTGTGAATCAACATATGGGCCTATGCTAATCATAACATCTTGCACTTCTCATGTTAGATTATAATGATTACCTTGAAATGCAGCTTTTACTTTATACAAGGAAGGAAATGTTTTTAATTTAAGTTCTTGTACTAATAAATGTGAAATGAAGTCATGTGAAGTACGATCATCATGTAAAATTTTGACGAGTTTGTTATTTATAGTACCTTGCATGCAAAGTAGAGAATGAAGAGAGATATCATTAGCCATGGTACTTAAGTCCTTGTCCAATGATTCCTGTGTCCAAAGAGGAGGAATTTCTTCATTATGGGCCTTCATGTTATGTAATTGAGCTATAACTAGCTTCATGTTAAGAGATTGCAATCAGCATTTGGTTTTTGTATGGCTAGGTTTACCACAATTCTAGCAAGTGATTCGTAGTCGCTTCTGTTGGGCATCCATCATGAAAGTTTGTAGGATAGGTTGTTTGGTAGGTTGGAGAGATGAAGCAATAGGTGTAGTTGAGTAGTTGGATTGCAGTGGACTAGGAGAACTGTTCTCATAGTAGACATTTTAGCTACAAGGATGAACGTTTCCTCATTAACAATTTTATATGTCTATCCATATCCTTTTGCTACCGATCCTATTTTGTACTTGCTTATGCTACCATGAGCATTGTGTTTTACTTTATAAACCCACTTGTAACATATGGGCTTCTTTCCTTGTGGCAATGGAGCCAACTTCCATGTATCGTTTCCATAAAGCGCAATCCTCTCCTCATCCATAGCTTTTTTCCAATCTAAAAAGCAATGGTTCATGTGGATCTTCAAAGAGTTGCACATAAATTCTTCAATGCTTAGACAAGTGTGAAGGCTTGGAATTGGTACCAACAACCTACACAAGAGGGGACAGATAAGCTCACACTTTGGTGCACAAGGGATGCTCAAGCAAGGTTGTATATACTAAACTCTATCTTAGACTTTCTATTACCACATCTTAGAGGGTGCAAGACATCTCATGAGACTTGGGATGCCCTCGAGACTTTCATTTCTTCTAGTAGAAAAGCAAGAAAGAATCATCTTTGGAGCGAGTTCAACCAAATGAAGAAGAAACCTAAACAAACCATCACATAGCATTTTACCAAGGTCAAGGAGGTTGTGGATCAATTAGCATCCATTGGAGAGTTTATTGAAGAAGAGGCTATAATGAGGCGAATTCTCAATGGGATTCAAAGTGATAAGCAATGGAAATCTTTTAGCATGGCTTACGATCTCATCATGCATGTGCAAACTCTAGACTTCAACATATTTCTTAGACAACTCTTCAATCAAGAGGCCAAGAATAGCATAAAGGAAGGTAAATCCTATCATGGTAATTCAGATAGTGCTCTATATGCAGATAAGAATGATAAGAAGCTCAACGGCAAGAAGAAGGAATAAGATGAAGAAGAGACTTCAGAAGCCAACTTTGCAAGCAAAAGAAAGTGGAAAGGGAAGAAGAAAGGACCAAAGCATGAAAAAGCCAAAGGTCAAAATGTTCAACCTTGTGCCATATGCGATAAGACCAACCACACCACTCAGAATTGTTGGTTCAATGGGAAGACCCAGAAAGGAAGGGGAAGAGGTGGATATGGCAGCAATAGAGGTAGAGATGGACACAACTTAAACAATAATAATAGAGGCTATAATAGAAGGGAATACAATAGTTATCCAAAAGATCAAGTACACAAAGACTCATTACTTCTCATGAATCTACGACACAAACAAGGTAAAGAAGATGATCATTTGTTGTACATAGATTTAGGATGTTCAAATCATGTTGCAGGCAACATTGCTCTTCTATCTGATATCGAAAGTCCAAAGCATAAAGATGAACTACAAACTGGGGATGACACAAAGCACAATGTGGAGAAGATTGGTAATGTCAAAGTTTCCAATGGTAGGAAAAACATTCTGAGTAAGATTCTCTATGTACCCACTATCACTAAAAACCTAATAAATGTAGGCAAAATAGCCGAAAAAGGCTTGCATGTGAGGTTAACCCAACATGGAGCTTTTGTGGAAGATCCATGTCAAGGCTTCAGGAAGATAGCCAGAGGTGAGAAGCATGGTAGGCTCTTTACTTTTGAACTAGGAGAAACTAGGAACACAACTCTATTTAACTTTGGGTCTCAAACCCTAAGTGAGCTTGAACTGTGGCATTAGAGACTTGTTCATGTGAATGAAAGAACCTTGAAGGATATATGCAGGGACCAAAGTGTTCTTGGACTGCCAAACATATCAAAGCAACACATGATCAATAGGTGTTCTTAGCACAAAGACAACCATTCAACCACAAAGGCTACATCCACAACAACTTATTGGACTCAGTACATACAAATGTATGGGGACCAAGTCAAGAACCTTCATTTGCAGGATCAAGGTATTATGTCTCACTTATTGATGACCATAGTAGATGGACTATTCTATAGTTTATCAAGAGTATGAATGAAGTGTTTGATTGCTTCAAAAATTATCTAGCACATGTGGAGAATCATACAGGTAGATCACTCAAGAAACTCAGATCTGATGGAGGGGGAGAATACTTCTCCAAAGAGTTTGATGGGTTCTTGCACGATAAAGGTATCAAAAGGGAAGTGACTACCAAGTAGTCTCCTCAAATGAATGGAATTGTAGAGAGGAGAAACAAAACACTGGTTGGATTAGCTAGAACAATGCAATGCTTGAAGAGAAGAAGTTGCCACATTATCTATGGGCAGAAGCTATTTCAATTGTTGTGTATCTTGTCAATAGACTACCATCCAAATCACTTCAAGGTATGACTCCGTATGAAGCATGTCATGGAAAAAAAACCTAGTCTTGGACATTGCAAGGTTTTTGGTTGTTTTACTTATGTTCATGTACCATCACAAATAAGATGTAAGCTAGATGAAAGGGCAACAAAGGTAGTTTTTATTGGCTATGACTCAACTCAGATGGGTTACATGTTTTGTAATCCTTCAACCAAGCAATTCACTACAAGTAGAGATGTTGTGTTTGAAGAGCACGGGTCTTGGTATGATGAAGACAAACAAAAGGTAACTCTACCATATGATCTTGATTTTGATTCTCATCAATTAGGAAGCAAGCATGATACATAGGTCCAAGATCCAAGAAATGATAGAGATAATTAACAAGATGAAAGAGAAAAGGATTACAAGCTATGGAAGCTAAGAGGCAAAGAAAAGATGCAAAAGGTTGGAGAATGCTCCAAACAAGCACCTAGAAGATCAGCAAGAGAGAAGAAACAACTAGAAAGGTATGGATATGATTCCACATTTGTTACAAAGCATTCAATCTACTTAGCAAAAGATTCAATTTCAAAAGAACCATCAACCTATGAAGAGGCAAAGGAAAACCCTAATTGGGAAAAGGCCATGAAAGAAGAAATAGATGCAGTGAAGGAGATGGACACTTGGGATTTGGTTCCAATGTCATGGAATCAAAAGGTAATTTGTTGCAAATGGGTATATAAAGTTAAAAAAAATTCAGATGGATCAGTTTCCAGGTACAAGGCAAGAGTAGTTGCCAAGGATGCTCACAAAATCATGGTATAGACTATGAGGAAACATTCTCCCTAGTTGTAAAGATGACTACAATCAGAACATTGGTAAGTGTAGCTGCTACAAGGAATTGGAGACTTCTCCAACTTGATGTGAAAAATGCATTGTTAAATGGTTGGATAAGTGAAGAGGTATACATGTCAGAACCTCCAAGTTGTGAAGACCTTAATCATGCATCTTATGTTTGCAGACTTAAGAAAGCATTGTATGGATTGAAAGAAGCTCCTAGAGCTTGGAATTATAGGTTGGTTACATACCTTCAAGATCAAGGGTTCAAACCTAGCAACTCACATCCTTCTATATTCATCAAAAGGGATCACAATAAGGTTATCTATCTATGTGTATATGTAGATTATATTATTGTGACATGTGATAATCTGAATGGCATTCAAAGGATCAAGAGACACATGCAAAGAGGAGTTTAGAATCAGTGACTTAGGTGATCTCACATATTTCCTAGGTGTGGAGGTGATATAAACAGATGAAGGAATGTATTTGACTTACAAAAGATACATTTAGGATCTACTTCAAGTTCAAAATGGAGAATTCTAAACTTGTAGGTACACCTTTGGAGATAAATCATAAACTTAGTGTTTATGAAGATGAGAAAATTGAAGACATTAAAGAGTATCAAAGCTTGGTAGGTAACTTTATATATGCTACTCATACAAGGGCAGACATCTCATATAGTGTGGGAGTGCTTAGTCAATTCATGCGCTCACCAAGAAGACCACACATGGATGCAACTAAGAGAGTACTTAAGTATCTCAAAGGTACAATCAATGAAGGTATATTCTATCCTTACTCTTCAGATTTTGATATCAGAATCTATTCAGATGCAGATTGGGTAGGAGCTAAGGATGATAGAACAAGTACTTTTGGTTACTTAGCATTTGCATGTTCGAAGCTAGTGTCATGGAGTTCCAAGAACCAACCTAGAGTTGCTTTATCCTAAACTTAATTAGAGTACAAAGGTTTGACTATAGCAACTCAAGAGGCAATATGGTTAAAAGCATTGTATACAGATTTGGGACTTGTGAGTTCCAAACCTCACATATTTTGAGATAATGTAAGTTCCATGCATCTAGCAGCAAACCCTATTTTCCATGCAATAACCAAACACATAGAGGTTCATTACAACTTCACCAGGGAGAAGCTCATGGCAAAGGAGATTGACATTTCTTTTGTTCCAACTGAAAAGCAAGTAGAAGATATGATGATGAAGGCACTTGGAATAAAGCTTTGTAGATTCAAAGCTATGGCAGATATTCAACCTATTAGAGAATGAAGACTCAAGCATACTTTAGCTTGAGGGGGAGTTGTTGGGACATGAAGCTTACACTATGCTTGAGCTGGATTTGATCTACATAAAAAACTATGGCTTGGATTACCTCGAAGGAATATTCGTTGGAGAGTTCATTTTCTTATGCTCACTTATTGTATTTTTTTAAAAGATTTTTCATGGATCTTTTACCATCGTAAAAGCCTTGAGCTTTACACATGTAAAAGTATAAAGAGAGATCCCATGTTCCATGGATATGTGGTGGTTGACTTGCAATCAAATCAATCAATCAATCACTTAAAAGTAGATCAAAGTAGATCTTCACTTTTTCTAGATTATAGGAAAGTGAATTGATTCCCTCCAACAACCATTCCCTACATGGAAGCAATATACATACACTTGTGACCATCATTGTTTTGCTCCTTCATTTTTGCATCATCTTCTTGTAAGCTTGTAGAGGCTGCAACTCTCTCTACAGAGATCCAAATTGATTGAGACATGGCTCATTGGAAAGATACTACTGTTTAGTCTATGTGTATACATTTTTATAGCATTTTTTTTATTATATTGGGAGAAATCTCAGTGTTTCGGTCTTTGGGTCAATCTCTACATATTCCTGAAAAAAAGAAGGTACCACCATTGAGTATATGATTCATTCCAATAGCATGTTTTGCTTATTCATTATATTCTTGTGCATTATATACACTCAATCCTATGTGTATCACTCCCATAAAAGGATTTTGTCTAATTGTAATCACGGCGGTCGCTATGAGCAGTTGAAGTTCATTGCCTCATCGAAAGATAATAAGTTTTTTTGAGCTAGTCAATGCACAAACCTATCTGTTTTGTATAGACTCTTTCTTCTTGATGCTCCAAAGTACATAGTGCATCTTATTGCGCTTGTCGCATGCCTATAAGGTCTATGTGACTCCATAATCTCAAGGGCTGGTGTTGCTAGACCAAACTTCTTCAATTCGAAACTCACTTTTCTACCTCCTATAAGCTTCTCCAAGTTCTTTCAATTTATATCCTTTTTGCTCAAGGGAATATCCAATGAAGATAAATTTTTATGCTTTTGGATCAAGATTTTTCCTTAATTCATCTAGAACATGTACATATTCAATATAGCCAAAAACTTTCATATGTGATAAGTTTGGTTTTTTACCTATGAACTTCTCTTCAGGTGTAACTTGATGTATAATAGTAGCCAAAGTTCTGTTCATGATGTATACAATAGTAAGCACAAGTTCTTCCCAATAATAATGAGGCATATTCTTCTCAACCATCAAGGCTCTTGCTATTTCTGTAATATGTCTATTTTTGTGTTCACCAATGCCACTCTCTTGTGTTGTGTACCTGAATAAAAACTGACGTCGAATTCAATGACTCTTTAGAAAGTTGTTGAACTGATTTGACATATATTCACATCCTCTATCAGATCTTAATGTCTGAATATACTTCCTTGTCTGCTTTTCCACAAAATCTTTAAAATTCTGGAAGTGAGTGAACACCTCACCCTTCTCTTTCATGAAATATACCCATACTTTTTGTGTATGGCCATCAATGAAAGTAACATAAAACGTGCAACTACCCGTAGATGTGGTCTTTACAATTCCCCAAACATCTGTATGTACTATTTCCAACACATTCTCACTAACATGCTTGTCATGCAAAAATGATGCTCTTGATTGTTTACCAAATCGACATGCTTCATATACCTTTTGCATTTCTGCAACTTTGAAATTTGGAAGTCCATCAATAATCTCCTTTGATTGCATCAATTTTAGCCTCTACAAGTTTGCATGTCCAATTCATTTGTGCCAGACCTCTATATGAGCAATAAGTGCTACACCTTTTTCAAACATGGCTGCATTCATTTCAAGAATTTTCACATTTAAGTTGAATATCCTTAAAGAAAAATGGAGAAGCTTGGGGAGGCTTGAAAAGTTGAGTTATCAAGTGGTGAAGTTGGTCCAACAAACCAGCATAGGACGAGTCCTATCTCTTTGGATATGTAAATTAGATGTTTTAAGCTTGTGATTAGTGCAATAAAACCCTATATGTACTTTGGAACATCAACAAGAGCAACTTGATGCAAAAAAAATAAGTTGCACCTTCACCAGCTCACAAAAACCTTCTAAAAATGGATGGAACTTGTGACTTCAAACACTAAGAGCATCCAACACTGTAACAATTGGAAATTTCCGTCCTAAGGGCATGTCATACATAGGGTTGTCTTGCTAAAATTGATAAAAGAACTAACTTACAAAAACTATAGAAGAAGCAATCACCTTAACACTAAACTATTGTCATCCCAATTTTTCAAGGATGTGTAGAGAATGACCCCGAGACAACAAAACTTACATTTCTCTAAGATGAACGAACCAAATCAATTGAAAATTTGTACACATAAACTAGAAAGTTATATTTTTCAATGAATACTTAAACACTAGATTTGGAGCTCTCTAGAGAGAGCAAAAACCTCTCCAAGTTGACTGCCTCTGAGGAAGGAGCAAAGACCAAAAATGGCACCAAGCCATGATCAAAGAGTATATCTACTGCTTCAAATCAACACTCTACATTTGTACAAATGTTTTGGAGTCTTATATAGACTCCTGAGAACATGAACACCCATTTTCTTTATGGATTTGAATTGGAAATTAGGCAGGTTTGGTAGTTTTGATTGGAATCTTTTCCTACAATCTAGGAAAAGAGAAAGCTAAAGTCATATCTAAATTTTGATTGATTGATTGAGAATCAATCCCAAAAACTTCTAACTCGTGGCTTTTAGGCCTTTTAATCTTTCATTTTACAAAGGTAAATATCTTGACCCTTACAAAAAATGATCATAAGTGATCAACCAATTAATATAAAGACAATATGTGTACATAAGTGCTATTCTTCAAGAGGATATATGGTAGATAGTGGCATAGCATCCAAATAATGGATTTGAGTAGAATGTATCCTCCTCAAGCATAATGCAAGATTGTTGTTCCAACAGATCCTCCTCAAGTTGAAGTATGCTTGAGTCTTCATTCTCTCATAGGTTGAATACCTACCATAACTTTGGATCTACAAAGCTCTATCCCATCAAGTGCCTTTGTCATCATGTCTGTTATTTCCTTCTCAATAGGAATAAATGAAATGTCAATTTCCTTTGCCATAAGCTTCTCTCTTAAAAAGTGGTAATGGACTTCTACGTGCTTTTTCCTTGCATGAAAAATTGGATTTGCAGCTAGATGCATGGAACTTACATTATCTCCAAAAAGTAAGGTTTGGAACTTACAAGTCCCAAATCTGAGTACAACTCCTTGATCTTGAGTTGCAATAGTTAGACCTCTATATTCTCCTTCAGTTGAAGATAAAGAATTGGTTGGTTGCTTCTTGGAACTCCATGACATCAATTTTGAACCTACAAATGCTAAGTATCTAGAGGTACTTCTTCTATCATCCTTTGCTCCTTCCCAATCTACATTTGAATAGATTTTGATATCAAAATATGAAGAGTAAGGATAATAGATACCTTCATTAAGTGTCCCTTTGAGGTACTTGAGCATTCTCTTTGTAGCATCCATGTGTGGCCTTCTAGGTGAGTGCATGAACTGACTAAGCACTCCCACACCATATGACATGTCTAGTCTTATGTGAATAGCATATGTCAAGCTACCAACTAAGCTTTGATACTCTTTAGGATCACCAATATGCTCACCTTCATAAACACTTAGTTTATGGTTCAATTCCAAAGGTGTACTTGCAAACTTTGTGTTCTCCATTCTCAACTTGAGAAGTAGGGCTAGAATATATCTTCTCTGAGTTAGATACATCCCTTCATCTATATAAGTCACTTGCATGCCTAGGAAATATGTGAGCTCACTTTAGTCACTAAATTGGAACTCCTCTTGCATGTATCTCTTGATCCTTTGAATGTCGTTCATACCATCACCTATCACAATTATATCATCTACATATACACATAGTTATATAAACTCACTTTGATCCCTTTTGATGAATAGAGAAGGTTCTACGTTGCTAGGTTTGAGCCCTTGATCTTGAAGATATGTAACCAACCTACAATTCTAATCTCTAGGATCTTGTTTCAATGGATACAATGCTTTCTTAAGTGTTCAAACATAAGGTGTATGATTAGGGTTTTCAAAACTTGGTGGTTGTGACATGTATACATCTTCATTTATACATCCATTTAAGAATGCATTTTTTACATCAAGTTGGAGGAGTCTCCAATTTCTTGCAGTAGCTACACTTATCAATGTTTTGATTCTAGTCATCTTTGCAACTGGTGAGAATGTTTCCTCATAGTCTATACCATGAGCTTGTGAGCATCCTTTGGCAACTAATCTTACCTTGTACATGCAAAATAATCTATTTGAGTTTCTTTTAACTCTAAATACCCATCTGCAAGAAATTACCTTTTGATTGGGTGACATTGGAACCAAATCCCAAGTGTGAATCTCCTTCAATGCATCTATTTCTTATTTCATGGCCTTTTCCCTATTAGGGCTTCCCTTTGCCTCTTTGTAGATTGAGGATTCCTATGAAATTGAGTACTTTGCCAAGTAGATTGAATGCTTTGTAACAAATGTGGAATCATATCCGTACCTTTCTAGTTGTCTTTTCTCCCTTGCTGACCTTGTAGGTGCTTGATTGGAGGATTCTCCACACTCTCTCCATCTTTGCTTTGCCACTTTACTTCCATACCTTATAATCCTTTTATTTTTCATATTGTTTACCATCTTTATCACTTCTTAGATCTTAGACCTGTGTATCATGCTTGCTTCCTAATTGATGAGAATCAGAATCAAGATCATATGGTAGAGTTATCTTTTGTTTGTCTTCATCATACCAAGACTTGTGTTCTTCAAACACAACATCCGTAGTTGTAGTGAAGTGCTTGGTTGAAGGATTATAGAATATATAACCCATCTCAATTGAGCCATATCCAATGAACACTACCTTTGTTGCCCTTTCATCTAGCTTACCTCTTATTTGTGATGGTACATGAACATAAGCTAAATAACTTAAATCACTTTCCTTTTGATGCCATTATCCTACAAGAACTCATCAAACTCTTTGGAGAACTATTCTTCCCCTTCATCACATGTGAGCTTCTTGAGTGATCTACCTGTATGATTCTCCACATGTGCTAGATATTTTTTGAAGCAATCAAACACTTAATTCTCACTCTTGCTAAAGTACATTATACTCCATCTACTATGGTCATCAATAAATGTGACATAATACCTTGATCCTGTCAATGAAGGTTCTTTGCTTGGCCCCCATACATATGTATGTACTAAGTCCAATAATTTGTTATGGATGTAGACTTTATGGTTGAATGGATGTCTTTGTGTGTTCCCAATCTAAGATGCATCACATCTATTGATCATGTGTTGCTTTGGTATGTTTGGAAATTCAAGAACCCTTTGATCCCTACATATGTCCTTTAAAGTTCTTTCATTCACATGAGCTAGCCTCATGCCACACTTCAAGATCACTTAGGGTTTGAGACCCAAAGTTGAATAGAGCTATATTTTTTGTTTCTCCTACTTCAAAAGTAAAGAGCCTACCATGCTTCTCACCTCTGGCTATCTTCTTGAAGCCTTGATATGGATCTTCCATAAAATCTCCATGTTGGGTGAACGTAGTGGGAACATAGAGTACATTGCCTAGAATATTGGTCCTGCAATTGGAAGCTTTGGCATTACCAATATTCTCCACACTATGCTGTTTGTCATCCCTTGTTTGAACTTCATGTATATTATTTGGACTTTTCAAATCAAATAAGAGAGCTATGTTGCCTGCAACATGATTTGAGCATCTTAAATCTATGTAGAATAAATGATTCTCTTCTTTACCTTCCTTGTGGCTTAGATTCATCAAGAGCAATGATTCTTCATGTTGTTGATCTTCAGAATAAATGTTGTAGTCCCTTTTGTTATGGCCTCTATGTTGGAACAAAACAATCACAAATTGATGATTACAAAGAGCTTGAAGCATGTCAATGATCAGATTGAAGTGAAAGAAGTCATTTGAGAAAGTGAAGAGATCTCAGAAGTGAAGCTTGTATACATATGTACATTAAAGATGGGAATTCATGTACTATGAGTGTAGATGATCCTTAGGATGGTAAGGAGTAATGTAATATACACACGATAAGTGTAGAATCATATGTATATAAGTCAATGATGCAAATAAATACATGAGAGAGTCATTAGAAGCCAAGTGTCATTGAGATAGATGTGTAGAGAGTCAGCTTCACGAGTTAGCGTCGAGTCTTTCTCCGATTTCTCTCAGCCTCATCATGTGGATCAAGAAATCTTTTGTACACATCTAATCTAGAAGCTAATGAAGCTATGTTCAAAGTTTCATTGTCTAATTCTTTTCATGTTGTGAGTATGATCAATAGGAACATGTATATGTAAAGTCTACAGGTAGACCTCTCAGAGTCACGCATTTTTTCGTGTCAATGTTTTGCTTAGATCTCAGTGCACAGTATAAATGTTTTGATTATGGAGAAGTGAAAATCTAAGGTAGAAGGTAAGGAAGCTATGGATAAAAGCATTTAGCAAAACGGGATTTGTGCTGTGAGAAATCAACCTTAGAAGTTAGCTATGTCAAAGTCGCTTGTTCAGGACGATAGTTTCTAACATACTTTTGATCTTAAGGATCAAATTAAAGTTTTAATGATTCTTTTGAAGGAAGAATGGCTGACATGATTGTGCAAAGGTAGCATGGAGATACTTGTATCATTAGTTTGAAGAAATATGAAGATATGTGCAGGTAATGAAGTCAATCTTTGAAGCAAACTTCTTGAAGAAGAAAGATTCTCAGTCAGAGAAGTGATAATTGAAGATTTGGTCAATGAAGGTAACATTTGTGTAAAGTTTGGTCCACAAATAATATAGAGGTGCTCTTAAATCAGTATAGATCAAAGCTTTGGAGATTTAGAGGTCTCCAACAGTGGTATCAGAGCTGAAGGTGTAATACAAGTAAAGTAAAGGCATTGGAAGTCTCGACTATTGCAGATATTGAAGTTCCTTCTAATTGAAGGTGGACAAAGTCAAATTCTTGAAGACAAAGTGAAGAAGTACAAAGCACAAGTTCAAAGGATCAAGAAGGATTAAAGCTTCATATCAAAGGTATACTATATTATCATAAATCCTAGTAATTGCAGACATAGAAGATCAAAGATGGGAGAAAGTTTGCAGATTCATAAGCTAGATAGGGAGAACTATCCAGCTTGGTCTGTGAGGATGGAGGCACACCTCATGAGCAAATATTTGATGGCATTCATTACAAGAGAAGAAGAAAAGCCTGAGTTTGAAGATCCTAGTGTTTCAACTAGGGAGGAACTTGCAGGTTTGAAGAATTGGATGAGGAAGGATGCTCAAGCTAGGACTATCATTTATATCAGAGGATTAGAAAGTGCAACAGATGTGTGGAATGCTTTGGAAGAGCATTTCCAAAACACAACCAAGTCAAGGAAGTCCTCATTATGGGCAGAGTTCACAACTTTCAAGAAGAAAAGCTCACAATCGATTTTTGATTATGTGACAAGGATGAAAGATATTGCAGATATCTTGGGAGCAGTAGATGAAGATATTGAAGAGGATAAGTTGGTAAGGAAAATACTTATAGGTCTGAGAGGAGATGAGGAGTGAAAGCCTTTCATATTGTCCATAGAATTGTCACTAGATCACTTTACTCCTGATCTTAATCAATTGCCATGACACATGCTAACTTTTGAACAGGACATTAAGGGAGACAATGATAGGAGTGCAAGTCAAGCTATGTCCTCCAAGGACAAGAAAAAGAATGGCAAAGGAAAGCAGTCAACTAATGATGAAGCAACTTCAAATCAAGCTAACTTTACAAAAGGAAAGATGAATTTGAGAGGTAAAGGAAGAGGAGGTAAGAACAAAGACAATACTAAAGCTTGTTGGATTTGTGGCAGAACCAATCATTTGGCAAACGATTGTTGGTATAACAATCAAAATGGTGGAAGTAATAACCAAAGCTTCAATCAAAGAGGTAGAGGAGGCAAAAATCAAAGAGGAAACTTCAGAGGAAGAGGTGGTAGGACATCATATGCTAGAGGAGGTGGAAGAAGTTTTCAATCTCAGTCCTACAACAATAACTATTATAACTATGCATCAGATCAGAAGGATGACATGAATCTTATCTTGAATGCAACACATGAAGCAGTAGGAGAAGACCAAAGGGTGTTCTATATTGACTCGGGATGTAGCAATCATCTGAGTGGCAGTATATCATTGATGACTGATATGGAAGCAAAGGTGAATGGACATACAATTCAAACATGTGATAACACCAAACATAAAGTGGAGAGCATTGGTTCAATGAAGACAAAGAGTGGGAGCACACTCTTAAGCAAGGTACTTTATGTTTCTACTATTCCTAAAAACTTGATAAGTGTATGACAAATTCTGGAGAAGGGATATGAAGTCAGATTCACAAATGATGGTGTTTATGTGCAAGATCCAAACCAGGGATATAGAAATATCATTGTAGGTGAAAAGGAAGGAAGGTTGTTTACTCTCAAGGTCCAAGGTAATGTGGGACATGCATTATTTACTTATGGAAGTCAAAAGATGTCTGAGTTAGACCTATGGCATAAAAGGCTAGGTCATTTCAATGAGCCATAAAGGAAATGTCAAAGAATGATGTGGTGCTTGGATTGCCAAATGTTGAAGGTCAACACATGGTGTACAAGTGTGAAGCTTGTCAATTAGGTAAAGCACACAAAAGTTCATACAATAAATCAGGGTACAAGTATTCAAATATGCTTGAATTGGTTCATACAGATGTGTGGGGTCCTTTAAGGGACTATAGTATAAATGGATCCAGATATTATGTGTTGTTTGTTGATGATGCAACTAGATGGATTACTTTATATGTAATCAAGGACAAGTCAGAAGTGTTCAAGACATTCAAGCATTATCATGCTTATGCAGAAAGGATTATAGGACAAAAGCTCAAGAGGTTGAGATCAGTAACTTGCACGTACTCCCCTCAACAAAATGGAGTTGTAGAAAGAAGAAATAGAACTCTTGTAGAGTTTGCAAGAGCAATGATGAAAGAAAGAATTGTCCAAACTACTTATGGGCAGAAGCTATCAACACTGCAACATACCTTGTGAATAGGTTACCTTGTAAAACTTTGGATGGAAGAACAACTTATGAAACATGGTGGGGTAAGAAACCTACTCTTCATCATTGTAAGGTATTTGGATGTTTAGCATATGCTTATGTTCCTTCACAATTAAGACATAAGCTAGAACCCAAACCAGAGAAGTATGTGTTTATTGGGTATGATGATAGACAGATGGGTTACAGATTGTGGAGTCCATCCACAAAGCAATTTCTTGTTACAAAAGATGTTACATTTGATAAGCAAAGCACATGGTATACAGGGTCAACAAATGATTATGCAGATGTTGAAGAAATACAAAGAAAAGGGAAGACAAAAAATGGTGTGTATGAAGAAGATATTGATGATGTTGGTTATAAAAATAAATTGCAAGGCAATGTTGAAGATGGGCCAAGATTTGATCCAGAATCAAAAGTGGCTAAGACTTCAAGAAGTGCAGAGGTCAGAAGATCCTTGAGAGAAAGAAAAGAACCTATCAGGTATAGCTATGATACATCTTTCCTAACAACAAAAGATTATGCTTACATTGTGAAGACAGAAGAAGACCCAATCACATGTGAAGAAGCTAAAGGTAAACATAATTGGGAGAAGGCAATGCAAGAAGAGTATGATGCTCTACTTGAAAATGAAACATGGGAGTTGGTGCCAAGAACAAAGAATTAGAAGGTCATTGGATGTAAGTGGGTGTATAAAACAAAAAGTTTTGCAGATGGAAAAGTGTCTCGATACAAGGCTAGACTTGTGGTCAAAGGTTATGCCCAAACTTATGGGGTAGATTATGATGAAACCTTTAGTCTTGTTGCTAAGATGTCTACAATTAGATCATTGATTGCTATTGCTACTTGTAAAGGATGGAAGTTATCACAATTAGATGTGAAGAATGCATTTCTGAATGGATACATTGCAGATGAAGTGTACAAGGAGCAACCAGAAGGCTTCATGGATTCAATTGGATCAGATTATGTGTGTAAGCTCAAGAGATCTTTTTATGGTTTGAAGCAGGCTCCAGAGCATGGAATTACAGGCTTGTTAAGTTCTTGAATGAATGTGGATATCAAGCATCAAAGGCAGATAGTAGCTTGCTAGTGAAGGCAAGTGAAAATGGATATATATACATGTGTATTTATGTTGATGATATTATTGTCACAGGGACAAATGCTCAAGGAATCAAGGAGCTTAAGAAACAAATAGAGAAGGAGTTTAAGATAAGTGATTTGGGAAACTTATCTTATTTCTTAGGAATGCACATTGTGTATACTCAACATGGAGTATATGTTACACAAGAGAGATACTTGAAGAATGGTCAAGTTCAACATGGAGGATTGCAAGCCTTCAACCACATTGGAGGTAAATCATAAGTTGAGTAGATATGGAGGTGAAGAATTCAATGATATGAAGAAATATCAGAGTTTGATAGGTGTCTAATTTATGCTACCTTAACAAGGCTAGACCTATCATATGGAGTAGGTGTGTTATCACAATTTATGCATTGTCCAAAGAAGACTCATTGGATTGCAGCTCAAAGGGTACTGAGATATATCAAGGGAACTCTAAATGAAGGTTTGTATTATGGTTTTACTTTTGATAAAAGAATCAAAGTGTTTAGTGATGCAGATTGGGCATGTGATTCAGATGATAGAAGATCTACTCATGGTTATCTTTGTTATATTGGAGATAAATTAGTTTCTTGGTGCTCAAAGAAGCAACATACAGTTGCTTTGTCATCCATAGAAGCTGAGTATAAAGGAATGGTAGAGGCTGCAAAAGAAGTGATATGGTTAAAGACCTTGTGGAAGAGTTTTGGAACTGATCATAGTACTCCAATTATTTTTGGAGACAATATGAGTTCATTGTATTTGACAGCTAACCGTGTTTTTCATGCCATCACTAAGCACATAGAGATTTTGTATCATTTCTTCAGGGAAAAGGTACGTGATAAAGAGATTGAAGTATTGTATACTTCAACAAAAGAGCAAGTTGCAGATATGTTAACAAAGAGCTTGGATGGACCTAAGCTACAGAGGTTCAAAGAGATGGCAGGAGTAAAGAAGAATGAAATAATCACAATTAGTGATTGAGGGGGAGCTGTTGGAACAAAAAAATCACAAATTGATGATTACAAAGAGCTTGAAGCATGTGAATGATCATATTGAAGTGAAAGAAGTCATTTGAGAAAGTGAAGAGATCTCAGAAGTGAAGCTTGTATACATATGTACATTACAGATGGGAATTCATGTACTATGAGTGTAGATGATCCTTAGGATGGTAAGTCTAGAATGCGGGATAAGTGAAGCTTGTATACATATGTACATTACAGATGGGAATTCATGTACTATGAGTGTAGATGATCCTTAGGATGGTAAGTCTAGAATTCATGTACTATGAGTGTAGATGATCCTTAGGATGGTAATAGATGCGGGATAAGTCTAGAATCATATGTATATAAGTCAATGATGTAAAGAAATACATGAGAGAGTCATTAGAAGCCAAGTGTCATTGAGATAGATGTGTAGAGAGTCATCTTCACGAGTTAGCGTCGAGTCTTTCTCTGATTTCTCTCAGCCTAATCGTGTGGATCAAGAAATCTTTTGTGCACATCTAATCTAGAAGCTAATGAAGCTATGTTCAAAGTTTCATGGTCTAATTCCTTTCATGTTGTGAGTATGATCAATAGGAACATGTATATGTAAAGTGTGTAGGTAGACCTCTCAAAGTAGTGCATTTTTTTGTGTCAATGTTTTGCTTAGATATTAGTGCACAGTATAAAGTTTTGATGAATGAGCATTCAAAATCTAAGTTAGAAGATAAGGAAGCTATGGCTAAAAGCATTTAGCAAAATGGGATCTGTGCTGTGAGAAATCAACCTTAGAAGTTAGTTATGTCAAAGTCGCTTGTTCACGAAGACAATTTCTAACATGCTTTTGATCTTAAGGCTCAAATTAAAGTTTTAATGATTCTTTTGAAGGACTAATGGTTGACATGATTGTGCAAAGGTAGCATGGAGATATGTCTATCATTAGTTTGAAGAAATCTGAAGATATGTGCAGGTAATGAAGTCAATCTTTGAAGCAGACTTCTTGAAGAAGAAACATTCTCACTTAGAGAAGTGATAATTGAAGATTTGGTAAATGAAGGTAACATTTGTGTAAAGTTTGGTCCACAACTGATATAGAGGTGCTTTTAAATCGGTATAGATCAAACCTTTGGAGATTTAGAGGCCTCCAACACTCTATTGCTAGTGTTGAAATTGTGTCCACCTCTACCTCTATTGCTTCTATATCCACCTCTTCCACTTTCTTTCTAGGTCTTCCCATTCAACTAATAATTTTGCATGGTGTGTTTGGTCTTCTTGAAGATGGAACAAGGTTAAACATTTTTGCCTTTGATTTTATCATGATTTGGTCCTTTCTTCTTCCCTTTCCACTTTCTCTTGCCTACAAAGTTGGCTTGGGAAATCTCTCTTCATCTTCTTCCTTCTTCTTGCCTTTTAGCTTCTTGTTCTTCTTATCTGCATATAGAGAACTAGTTGAATTACCATGATAGGAGTTAGCTTTCTTTATGCTATTCTTGGCGTCTTGATTGAAGAGTTCTCCAAGAAAGATGTTGAAGTTTGGAGTTTGCACATCCATGATGATATCATTGGCTCTGGTGAAAGATTTACATTACTTGTCACATCTAATCCCATTGAGAACTTGCCTCACGATGGCGTTTTCTTCAATTAGCTCTCCGATGGATGCCAATTAATGAGCACCTTGTTGACCTTTGTAACAAACTCAAGGATGGTTTGTTTTGGAACACTTCTTCATCTGGTTGAACGCATTCCAAAGACGGTTCTTCCTTGCTTTTGTACTAGTGGAAAAGAAAGTCTCTAGGGCATCTCAAGTCTCTTGAGATGTCTTGGATCCTCTAATATGTGTTAATGGAAAATGATAGATAGAGTTGATTATGCATGACCATACTTGAGCATCCCTTGCACATTGAAGTGTGAGCCTATTTGTTTCCTCTTGAGTAGGTCCTCTGTCGGGTCTTGGAATAGGAATTTCTTCATCACCTAATACAATGCCATATAGGTTTCTTCCTTGAAAATAAGCCTCCATTCTGATTTGCCAAGCAGCATAATTGTGCTTTCAAGCTTCTCAATCATTGATGGAAATTGATCTCCCATCTTGAAGTTGCTATGATACCATTAAAATAAAGTTGGAGAATCTTGGAGAGCCTTGGAGAGGCTTGGAAAGTTGAGTTGTCAAGTGGTGAAGTTGGTCTAGCAGACTAGCAAAGGACCAGCCCTAGATCTTTTGGATATGGATTATAGACCTTTTAGGCTTCTGGTTAAAGCAATAAAACCCAATAAATACTTTAGAACATCAACAAGAACAAGTTGATGCAAGATATATAAGTTACAACTCGACCAACTCACAAAAACCTTCTAAAAATGGATGGAAGTTATGACTTTGAACATTGAGAGCAGCCAGCACAGTAACAATGGGAAAAAATCCTCTTAAAGGAGTGTCATAAATAGGTTTGGCTTGCTAAAATGCATGAAATGCCTAATTTATAACAACTATAGAAGAAGCAATCACCTTAAGGCTGAACTAGTGTCATCACGATGTTTTAGCAATGTGCAAAGAATGACCCTGAGATTAAAAGACTTGAATATCTCTAAAGATAATGAACTAAATGACTTGAAACTTTGTATACATAATCTAGATAAATTTATCTTTCCAATGAATTCTTAAACCCTAAATTTGGAGCTCTGTACAGAGAGCAACAACCTGTGCACATTGATTGAGTCTAAGGAAGAAGAAGGAGAGAATAGAAATGGCACCAAGTATTGATCGAAGAGCATATGTATTGCTTCAAATCAACACTCTAATTTTTTTCCAAATGTTTTGGGGTCTTTATATACACACACATGAGGATATGACCACGCCTTTTCTTCATGGATTTGAATTCAAAATTAGGCAAGTTTGATGGATTAGATTGATTGGAATCTTTTCCTATAATCTAGGAAAAGAGAAAGTTGAAGTTACATCTACTTTTTGATTGATTCATTGAGAACCAATAACAAAAACTTCTAAATCATGACTTCTAGGACTTTTACTCTTTCCTTTTACAAATCTAAATACCTTGGACTTTACAAAAAACGATCAAAATGATCAACCAATTCACACAAAGAAAATATGTGCACATAAGTGCTATTTTCCAAGGCATATATGGTAGATGATGCCATAGCATCTGGATCATGGATTTGATGTAGAACATATTTAAGCATAATGCAAGCTTTTTGTTCCAACAGCTCCCCCTCAAGCTATAGTATGCTTGAGTCTTCATTCTCTAATAGGTTGAATATTTGCCATAGCTTTGAATCTACAATGCTTTATCCCATCAAGTGCCTTTGACATCATGTCAGCTTTTTTGCTTCTGAGTAGGAACAAATGAAATGGCAATTTCCTTGGCCATAAGCTTCTCTCTTACAAAGTGGAAATGGACTTCTATGTGCTTTGTCCTTGCATGAAGAATTGGATTTGCAGCTAGATGCATGAAACTTACATTACCTCCAAATAAGTGATGTTTGGAACTTCCAAGTCCTAAATTTGAGTCCAAATCCTTGAGCCATATTGCTTCTTCAATTGCAATAGTTAGACCTCTATATTCTTCTTAAGTTGAAGATAACACAAATATTGGTTGCTTCTTGGAACTCCATGACAACTATTTGAACCTACATTTACTTAGTATCGAGAGGTACTTCTTCTATCATGCTTTGGTCTTGCCCAATCTGCACTTGAATAGATTTTGATATCCAAATCTGGAGACTAAGGATAATAGATACATGCATAAATTGTCCTTTTGAGGTACTTGATGATGGAGAGTGTTAATCTCCAAAAGAACAAGCTATCCTTGATGTTAGAGCACCTCTATATCAAGAAAAACTCAAAAAGTTTACCAATTTAGAGGATCAATGCTCAATTACCAAAATCTTGAACAAACTGTGAAGTGAGTTGATACTCAAAAAGTCTGCTGCACATATCTTAGTCATTGACTAATCAAATGTGTAACGTTTTTTATAACACTTTTCACAAGGTGTCCGCTATAAATTGCACACCTTTTCCAAGTCAAATCATTTCAAAAGATTCATTAGATCTTGAGAAATGATCTTCACAATTCACCTATGTCTAAAAACTGAACTTTTCTATAGTCGACTTTGACACCTATAACTTCTTAAGCATGGTTCTCTCAAATTACAACCCATTTATTCAAATGCTTTTAGCCATCGGTAGCTTACCTTCCAACTTAAAGAATGAGTGCTTGCTTGCTCAAAACTTTACACTTTGGAAGGAGAAGTAACAAAAATATTAGCATCAAATTTTGCACCTGTTTCAGAAGACACTCAATAGTTCTTCACATACAAATGTTCCTAGTACAATTCTCTCAGCCTGTTTACAATTAGGCTTGTTGATATATTTAGGTAGTGATGTGTGTGAACACTCTAGGACCGCCAGGGCACTTTTTTCCCTCTTTAGGAGGTTTTTTTCCCCTGGCTTGTATATACGCCTATTGCTCTAATGGGCTATTCATCTTTGTACATTCTCTACTAATACATTCAGTATTGTGTGTTTGTGCTCCAAGCTTCTTCTTCTTCCTTGTGCTGTTCGCGTGCTTCCGCAGACGTCTATCTCCAACAATTGGTATCAGAGCAGGTCGTCGCTTCTTCTAGGGCACCGTCGACACTCCTCCGTTTGCAGTCTCAGATTCGCACGAAATTTGTTGAGCATACTCAGGGTGTTTCCAAGATCAAAACTGCTTCGGTTTGTGGTGCCAAAATCGCGATCTGAGCTCGTTTCGGCCTCCGAACGCACTACTGAATGGTCTTCCTGATTCATATCAGAGTTTTGCCTCTACTCTTCGGTTGATGATGAAAGGCAATCCGAATGCCTTATGATTTGAGGAATTAGTCTCTGTTCTGTTGCAGGAAGATCAATCCAGACAGAACAGGTCCATTATGCGTGTTGCAGATCAAGCTTTCCTGGCTAGTCAGAAGGGCAAAGGAAAATGGAGCTCTTCTAGTAGTAAGCAAAAATCTGCAAATGCTGCACAATCGAAGAACCAAGATAAAGATGAGAAGAAATCAGAAAAGCAGAAATTGTTCTGCAAGTACTGTAAAGGAAATGATCATATTATAAAGAACTGTCCAAAACTGGTTGCTAAAGAGGCAAAGAAGAAAGAGGCTGGAATGGTTGTTGCAGAGGCCTCTACACCAAAAACAGAGTCTGCAAATCTTGTGTAGGAAGAAGAATGGGCGTTTACTACTGTCTGCAGTTTTGACCCATCTTCTCATGATCAGTGCATGTCTGTAGTAGACTCAGATGTTTAGTACTTTTGACACTGGGGCGACCAAACATATTACCTCGCAGCACAGTTTCTTCTCTTCACTCGAGTCTGCCCCTACAGGGAATACTGTCACATGCGCCAATAACTCCTCTTATCCTGTTATGGGAGTTGATAAGATCATTCTGACTACTGCTGATGGTAGTTCTTTCACTTTGTCAGATGCTTTATTTGTGCCAGGGATAAAAAAGAACTTGTTATCAGTTTCTGCATTAGCCAAGATTGGCTTGGTTGTGAAATTCGTTGATGACATGTGTACAGTCCATGATGTCTCAAATGGCGATGTGATTATTGCTTCTGGCATTTTATGTCGTGGGCTGTATAAGCTCATAGACTATGAAAGATCTGTGAATGATTCGGCATGTGCAATTCATGATTCTCAAGCTATGTCAGATGCAAAGCTTTGGCATGCACGCTTTGGTCATCTGAATTTTGCTAGTTTGTTACGCTTGCAGAAATCTGAAATGGTGTCCTCTTTGCCCAAACTTGAGGCACCTAGAAAACATGTTTGTGAAGGCTGTATTTTGGGCAAAATGCAGCGTTCTTCCTTTCCAAAAGATGGTTCAGTTCGGGCTACGCAAATATTGCAGCTTGTACATAGTGATGTCTGTGGTCCTATGCAGACACCCTCTTTTGGAAATTACCTTTACTTCCTGACTTTCATTGATGATTTTTCCAGGCATGCATGGGTATATCCACTCAAAGCAAAGCCCGAAGTGTTCATGTGCTTCAAACAGTTTTTGGTTTTGGCTGAAAATCTATCAGCATGTAAAATGGGCACCCTCCGGTCTGATCGAGGGGGGGAATATATGTCTTCAGATTTTAATGCATTTCTGGTTGAACGTGGGATAAAACACCAGTGTACAGTGCCGTATACACCTCAACAGAATGGAGTTGCTGAACGAAAGAACAGGTCACTGATGGAGATGGCGAGGTGCATGGTCAAAAGTCAGGCTTTACCACATAGTTTCTGGCTTGAGGCTGTCATGTGTGCAGCATATGTACTGAACAGGTGTCCCACTAAAGCGTTGCAGTCTATCACTCCATATGAGGCTTGGCATGACCGCAAGCCATCTGTTGCTCATCTGCGTGTTTTTGGTTGTTTGGCATATGCATTAGTGCCTGAACAACATCACAGAAAATTGGATGATAAGGCAGTAAAATGTATTTTTGTTGGGTACAGTTCTGAAAGTAAAGGCTATCGTTTGTATCATCCACAGACTAAACGCATTCTGGTTAGCCGTGATGTTGTCTTTGTGGAAGATGCTATTCAGCCATTGCTTTCATGTACTAAGGAGACATCTGTTAGCTCCAAAGACATGTATGATACTTTGATGCCTCTTTTTACAGGTGGACAGGCTAGTGCTGGTCCTAATGAGGCAACTTCTCAGCCTTTGCAGGTTTCATATGATGATGCAGATCATTCCATTTCTGATGCAGATTTACATGATGCACTTGTTGATGAGAGAGTTGATATTGAGCAGGCAAAAACTATGCCAAAATGGCTGGTGCAGACTTTGCGTGACAGCAAATTAGATGCACCTTTGTCATATCGTACTCGTTCAGGCTCTCATAGTGCCTCCTTTGCATCAGATTGCTATGCTATGGCTGCATCTAGTCTCTATGATGAGAATGAGCCTGTTTCTTTTGATGAAGCACAAAATTCAGAAAATTGGATGGCTGCTATGCAATCTGAATATGATGCTATAATGAAGAATGGTACATGGTCTTTATGTGACTTGCCTCCTAGCGAGAAGGCCATTGGCACTAAGTGGGTATACAAGCTGAAGCGTAAACCTGATGGTACAGTTGACAGGTATAAGGCTAGGCTTGTTGCAAAGGGTTATGCACAAGAAAGAGGCATTGATTTTGATGAGACCTTTGCACCTACATGCCGTTGTCGGGATGAAATCCCGCAGGGAGTGTGCATGATTTTATTCAAAAGTTCATTGTTTTATGAGTTTTCGTGTGATGTTTTGATCTAAAGAGGGTACATTTCATGCATGATTTGAATGATTTGATTGCCTGTGTGATAAGAAACCATGTTGGAGATGTTTGTTAGATCCGCGTATATAAATAACTAACATTTGACCCATGAAAACCTTAGGTTTGACCCTTGAAACTGACTGGAAACATGAGTTTACCCCTTGAAAACCGGACTTGAACCCTTGGAAACCCTTGGAGTTTAGGTCCGAATTGTAAATAAACCCTTGGTTTAATGTGTTTGAGATAATTGTGACCAAACTCTGATTTTTTCGATCAAAAACCCTAGGTCGGACCCTTGGAATTGGTGTTTATCTTCGCCCAAACCCTTAGATTAATTAACCCTGTATATAGTGTGAAACCAAAACATTAATTTAGGGAAAATAAAAAGGACAAAAATCAAAAATAGAATCAAGAGATGGGATTTTCCAAGAACAGTAAGTCAACATGCATGGTCGTCTGAAATTGGAAAGTTGGTTAAGGAGGTTGGAAGTTTCTAGAGGAAAGCCAAGGGTGGGGAGGCCTATAAATAGGTGCCTAAACTCATTTGTTCCTCCCCGTGGTCTTTCTTGTGGAACTTTCCTACAGGTATGCTGCTTGACCTTACTTCTTCATTTATGTTTTACTTTCTTTTTCATACTTCCACGATGGCAGAGATGGAGGTAGTCTTCTTAAATGGCCACTTAGATTGTGAGTTTTTTCACGATTGTATACTTATGGTTATCTGGATTAGAGATGGGTAGTGCTACTGTGAATCATAGAGAGAGAGAGTGATCAATTGGAAATTAGCGCTGCACAGCAGATTTGGGAGGCGGGAGATAGAGAGATCTCCATAGTGTAAGTAGTTAGTGTCGGTGCACTTAAGAGAATGGCGGCGCTGTTGACTGTTGCGCATCAGAGAATCGATGGCCAGGGCACGACAGATTCGGGCTGGAAATTACGCATAGATACCGGCGCTGATGAGAGAGACACAGCTGATTGGTGTCCATAGAGAGAGTCGGTGGGAATCTCTCCCCCCCACGGCGGCAGCACGCACGTGAGAGAGAGAGATAGAGATAGAGAGAGAGAGCTGAGATGCCTGCACGAATTCTGGCGGCAGAGGACCTCGTCCGGAGAGAGAACCAAGCAGCGCAGCTTCCGGTGACAAAAGATGTACCTCCGATAGCGTGTGCAAGCCAATCGGAAGAAACAGTGTCTGATGATGGAGTTTGAGAGAGAGAGAAAGATTGCTACGATGACGGCTACTATACCGCGTGGACAGAGCCAGTGGTGGCATTAGGAGAGAGAGAGAAAGAAAGAAAGAAACAGAGAGAGAGAGAGAGAGAAAGAGGAGAGAGAGTGCGCAATGATTCTCGGACGTCAGCTGCGAGTCTGCGACTATAGGAGAGAGAGAGAAGTGGGCGCCGACAGAGATTAGCGGAAGTGTTTCCTGTAGAGAGAGACATAACTGTGCATTCATTGGAGAGAAACTCGCCTCCTGTTGGGCGCCACGGCAGACAGAGTTATGGCGGCACAAAGCATAGAGGAGAGAGAGATAGAGTGTTGCGGGCACTATCGGCGGCAGAATCCAGGCATAGAATCCGATTGTAGAGAGAGAGTGTCAGAAACTGATGGCTGCGCAAAAGAAAACGGTAGAGAGAGAGATGGTTATGGTTTATGGCAGCCACATTACAGAGAGAGAGAAAGGGAATTAACCTGCTGCGTGGTGCATCGGAAGATGTCGGAGGAGAGAGAAAAGAGAAGCTATTAAGGTTGCGTTCCTGGCGGGGAGAGAAAGTGTGGTTGACCCGCAAAGAAAGCACTTGTTGTAGGAGGCAGATATGCGACATAGATTCGGTAGAGAGAGAGAGAGAGGTCTGTAGGGGGGCGTGATATTTGCTAGAGATAGCTTCACGTAGAGACATTCATGGACAGAAGAGGTCGCGCGAGAGAGAATTTAGGGGAGGGAGAGAGATATGTGGTATGGCGGTGATCATACAGAGATTCAAATCATAAAATGGCCCGTAATTCACAGTGTACGTATTATTTTTCCTGAAAATGCTATTGCACGTAACAAGTCATTGTTGCTAATGCCATGGATGGTAGATGAAGGTATTTTCCATACTCGTGGATTTTGAATGACTTGATGGTCATATATCGGAGCCATAGTGACGCAAATATCCAATGAAAAGCTTTCTCCATTTTTGGGATAGAAATCACATCGAGGTATTTTGATCTTTTCCAAACAAGGAAAATACTTATGAACTCGATGGGTCTATTAAGAGAGAATCTTTGGCTTAAAGTACCTCTTTTGGAACATAATGACTTGTCAGCCAGAAATAGAATTATTGCATGAACACCAAATCATTATACTATGAAGTTGGAGTCTCCTTGAAATAAACACATGTATCTGTAATGGGTTTAGTATGAAGAATCCCTTGAAAATGATTTTTCTCTTATAAAAATTCTCAATATATGTAATTACTCTTAGCTTGAAGGCATAGTGATCAATTTTATTACATTTTACTAACATAATCATGAACGCCCCCCTTGCCCCCCGTGGTCTTTCTTGTGGAACTTTCCTACAGGTTACTGCGTGATCAGAGATTATTGTGAATTTTGAAGTAAAGAGCTACAAAGTGAGGACTTGAAGAAAAGCTTGGATCGAAGAAAAGTGAAGAAAAGATTGCAAAGACCAGAAGACAGAGATCGAGGGTGACTTCCTGCACTGTAGCGGGAAGCCTATAGTATACACTAGCCGGCCCGCACTGTAGCGGCGGCTTTTATCTTGTATCATCGCACCGCACTGTAGCGGTTTTATTGTACCATCGGCCCGCACTATAGCGGCCTGTTTGTATCACTCATTTTTATTGGTACTTCAGTTCTATTTTCGTTGTATCTTCGAGCTTGATCTGCATTCCGTGTATCACTGCGGTACCCGATCGTCTCTTTCCGACGCCCACGGTCCCACGTCTCGACACTTCCAAGGGGCAAGGGTCCCACACGTACAAGGATCGCGCACGCTCCGGAGAGCACAGGCGAGGCGCCCAGCGCGCAGACGCCGCTCGCAGGACAGCGGGAACGGCGCACCAGAGCGGGGCCTGATCCAACCCCAGGCGCCGGCTTCCCGCCACGACCTCCTTCTTCCCGACACCGTATGACTACTGTTCGGAGCATTTGTGCACTTGCAGCCCATCATGGTTGGAATATACATCAGTTGGACATTAAAACAGCATTTCTGAATGGTGACTTGCATGAAGAAGTGTATGTTTTTCAGCCCCGTGGCTTTGTGCAAAAAGGGCATGAAAACCAGGTTTGCAGGTTAAAGAAGGCATTATATGGTTTAAAGCAAGCACCACGTGCTTGGTATGAGAAGATAGATGCCTATCTGATTGCACATGGTTTTGAGAACAGTCCAACTGAAAGCACCTTATATGTTAAACGTGCTAATGATGTGCTTCTGATCATTGTTGTCTGTTGATGACATGCTGCTCACTGGTCCTATTGAGACACATATTGCTGATTTTAAGGCTGATTTGCATGCCTCATTTGAGATGTCTGATTTGGGGCATTTGCATCACTATTTGGGCATTCAGTTTATGCACGTTGATGGTGGAATGGCTTTGTGTCAAACGAAATATATTGACACATTATTGCAGCGTTTTGGCCTTGAAGACTGTAAGCCTATTGCCACTCCTATGGAGACAGGTTTACGATTGAGTCTTCATGATGTTGGAGATGCATTTGATGCTGTTCTCTATCAGTAGGCTGTTGGATGCTTGATTTGCTTATGCATTACTCGGCCAGATATTCAGTTTGCTCTCTCACAGATGAGCAGGTTTATGCATTGCCCAGGAGTCACGCATTGGAAAGCGGTTAAGCGCATCTTTCGCTACTTGAGTGGTACTCGGCTACTTGGGTTGTTTTATCCCAAGGGGGGATCACTACCACCAGATTTGCATGCTTTTTCTGACTCAGATTGGGCTGGTTGCTATGACACTCATGTGTCCACCAGTGGTTTTTGCTTCATGCTTGGTAGCTCATGTATATCTTGGTTGAGCAAGAAGCAGCCTACTGTGGCCACTTCCAGTTGTGAGGCTGAGTATAGGGCAACTTTCACAGCGACTGTTGAGTGTGTGTGGTTTAGACGCCTTATGGCTGATTTGGGTGTTGGCCAGTCTTCTGCCACCACCATCTTCACTGACAGTCAGAGCGCATTGGCAGTTGCGAGGAACCCTGTGTTCCATGCTTGCACTAAGCACATTGAGGTGCATTATCACTATGTCAGGGAGAGGTTCTCTGCTGGGGAGATCAGCTTGGCATATGTGCCCACGCAGGAGAACATTGCAGACCTTTTCACGAAGGCTCTGCCTAGGGAGAAGTTTGAAGCTTTCCGCAAAGCTTTGGGCTTGCTTCCTTTTGTGGAGTGATTTCCACATAGCTTGGCACTTCCTTATACATGAGTGCTAGCTCCTTGTTCACCGCATCACTCCCAGGGGGGATTTGTTGATATATTTAGGTAGTGATGTGTGTGAACACTCTAGGACCGCCGGGGCACTTTTTTCCCTCTTTAGGAGGTTTTTTTCCCCCGGCTTGTATATACGCCTATTGCCCTAATGGGCTATTCATCTTTGTACATTCTCTAGTAATACATTCAGTATTGTGTGTTTGTGCTCCAAGCTTCTTCTTCTTCCTTGTGCTGTTCGCGTGCTTCCGGAGACGTCTATCTCCAACAAGGCTCTCAAACTTTAACCATGACTCATTAACTATGGAATTAGACATCTACAAAAGGATTCTTGAAATGATCGAGCAGAGAAGGAGAACACTCAGAAATATCGGGTGCAATATTTCTTCATTTCTAGAGAAAACTTACATCTGAATGATGAGAGAGTTATTCATCACATTCTCATGTTTCTAATGACCATTCTAACTTTTAATTCATTTCATCTCATGCTTTCTCGTCTCTCTCATGTTTGCCTAGACTTTTTCTTGTATATATAGGCATATATGTACAAGCTCATGACTATATAGAAGATATATGTGAGCTAACTACAAACTAATGTACATATGTATACAAGTCTTCTTCTTCTAATTATGTACTATCTCCAAGCTTCAGAAGCCAATCTTTTCTTCATTCTTTGACTTCAAGTCTTTACCTAAAACATCAATTGATGGTTGACTTGCACCAACAGCTCCCCCTCAATTATCAATTGAGGTTTTCTCTATCTTCTTTATACCAGCCATGTCTTTGAATCTCTGTAGCTTTGGTCCATCCAAGCTTTCGGTTAGCATATCAGCTATCTGATCTTTTGTTGAAGTATGTATGAATTCAATCTCCTTATCAATCACCTTCTCTCTTAGAAAGTGATATTGAATCTCAATGTGTTTAGTCCTGGCATGAAAGACAGGGTTAGCAGCTAGATACAATGAACTCATGTTATCTCCATGAATAGTGGGTGTACTCTGAATGATGTCAAAACTCTTCATAAGAGTCTTTAGCCATATGACTTCCTTTGCAGCTTCAGCCATACCTTTATACTTTGCCTCTATGGATGATAAAGCAACTGTGTGTTGCTTCTTAGAACACCAAGTGATTAACTTATCTCCCACATAACACAAGTATCCATATGTTGATCTCCTATCATCAGGATTACTTGCCCAATCTGTATAACTATATATCTTGATGTTTGTATCTGATGTAAAACCATAATACAAACCTTCTTTGAGTGTACCCTTAATGTACCTCAACACCCTTTGTCCTACACTCCAATGTTCTTTCCTAGGACAATGCATGAACTAAGACAACACTCCAACTGCATATGACAAATCAGGCCTAGTTAATGTAGCATAGATAAGACTACCAACTAGACTTTGATACAATTTCATATCCTTGAATTCTTCTCCTCCATATCTGCTCAATTTATGATTCACCTGCATTGGAGTAGTTGCTCCCTTGCAATCTTCCATTTTAAACTTGATCAACAAATTCTTCAAATACCTTTCTTGAGTTACATACACTCCATGTTGAATGTATGAGATCTCCATGCCCAAGAAATATGACAAGTCTCCCAAGTCACTAATCTTGAACTCTTTCTCTATTTGTTTCTTTAGGCTTTGTATGCCTTTCTCATCTGTACTTGTAATAATTATATCATCAACATATATGCACATGTAAATGAACCCATCATCACTTGTTTTGACAAGCAAGCTACTATCTGCTTTAGATACTTGAAAACCAAGTTCTTTCAAGAACTTCACAAGTCTATAATTCCATGCCCTTGGGGCCTGCTTCAAACCATACAAAGCTCTTGAGCTTACATACATGATATGGATACCTCTCATCTCTGAATCCTTGTGGTTGCTCCATAAAAACATCATCTGAAATATAACCATTTAGAAAATCATTCTTCACATCTAATTGACATAATCTCCAACCTTTACAGGTAGCAATGGCTATGAGTGTCCTGATGGTTATCATCTTTGCCATAGGACTATAGGTCTCATCATAATCTATTCCATATGTCTGAGCAAACCCTTTCACAAAAAGTCTAGCTTTATACCTAGACACACTTGCATCTGCATACCTCATTGTCTTGTAGACCCATTTGCACCCAATGATCTTCTGACTATTTGGTTTAGGAACCAAATCCCATGTCTCATTCTCCATCAATGCATGATACTCTTCCTGCATAGCTTTTTCCCAATTTTCTTTTCCTTTTGCCTCTTCATATGTAGAAGGGTCTTCATCTACTTTCATCATGTAAGCATAATCCTTAGTAGTAAAAAAAGAAGTGTCATAGCTATACCTTGTAGGTTGCCATTTATGTCTTGATGACCTTTTGAGTTCTCCACTTCTTGAAGTTTCTGGTTCATCACATTCTGGATCAAACCTTTGCATTTCTTCAACTTCAACCTGTACTTCATTGTTCTCTTCTTCATCAAATATTTGAACCTTTGATTTACCTTTCTTCTGATTCACAATTTCTTCATCACCTGCATGAATATTGATTGTACATGCATAACAAGTACCTTGCTCATCAAATGTAACATCCTTTGATACAAGGAATTGTTTTGTGGATGGACTCCACAACCTATATCCCATCTGCTTATCATCATATCCAATGAACACATACTTTTTAGCTTTAGGTTCCAATTTATGCCTCAACTGAGATGGCACATATGCATAAGCCAAAAATCCAAATAATTTGCAATGATCTAAGGTAGCTCTCTTACCCCACCATGCCTCATATGGTGTCATATCCTGCAAAGCTTTACATGGTAACCTTGATGGAGAATGTTAATCTAACAAGCTATCCTTGATGTTAGATCACCTCTATATCAAGAATAACTTTAAACTTCAACCAATTTTGGAAGACAAGCACCAAATTGTCAAGATTTTAACTAACTGTGAAGAAAGTCATTTCACAGAAAAGTCTGCTCCACATTATTGAATCATTGATTGATCATTTCTATAAATTTTCTGATGAAACTTTGTAGGATTTTTTGCCTAGAGTTTTTGCACCTCCTACAAGTTAAAACACTTCAAAAGCTTAAGTAGATTATGAGAAATGTTTCAAACAATCTACCTATGTCTGAAATTGCCTTCTTGTAGAGTCGACTTTGACACCTGCAACTTCTAACACATGGTTCTCCCAAAATAAAATCGGTTTAAGCAAATGCTTTTAGCCATAGATGGATTACCTTCCAACTTAGATTTTAACTCCTCATTTGTGCAAAACTTTACACTGTGCACTGAGAACTAACCATTTCTTTTACCATCGGAATTGCACTTGTTCAGAAGACACTCAATACTTTCTCACATATGAATGTTCCTACACAAAATTCTCTCAGCTTGTTTGCAATTGAACTCTCAAACTTTAACCATAGATAGATTAACTATGGAGTTAGATGTGTACAGAAGGATTTTTGATAAAATCAAACACAAAAGGAGAACTAGAGAAAAGATCGACGTGCAATTCTCTGAACATTCTTTCTATTCAACTTGTCATACATCTGATGGATGATACTTTTACTACACATCATCTATTCATCTATATATCATCTCTCTCTCTCTCTCTTAATACGATCATATACTCATATATATATATATGTACATATGAGTGTTGATTCATCATGACTTCAAGTATATTGAAGTATTTACAAAACTAATGTACATATGTTTGAAGAACTTTGCTTCTTGAATCTTCACTTTACTTCATGAAGTTGAACTTCAATCTTTTCTTCATATCTTCACTTCTAGACTTCATATAATCACCAATTGTTGATTGTCTTGCTCCAACAGCTCCCCCTCAATCATCAATTGTGATTACCTGCATCTTCTTTATTCCTGCCATATCTTGAAACCTCTGCAACTTTGGTCCATCCAAGCTTTTTGTCATCATATCTGCAAGTTGATCTTTTGTAGGAGTATACATAACTTCTATTTCTTTATCAACAACCTTCTCTCTCAAAAAATGATACTGAATCTCAATATGTTTAGTTCTAGCATGGAATACAGGATTTGCTGCCAAATATAAAGAACTCATATTGTCTCCACAAATGATAGGCATACTCTGAACAATATCAAAACTCTTCATAAGAGTCTTTAACCATATTACTTCCTTTGCAGCTTCTACCATGCCTTTGTATTCTACTTCTGTAGATGATAAAGCAATTGTATGTTGCTTCTTAGAGCACCAAGAAATTAGCTTGTCTCCCACATAACACAAATATCCATGTGTTGATCTTCTATCATCAGAATTACCTGCCCAATCTACATCACTGTATATCTTGACTCTTATATCTGAAGTAAATCCATAATATAGACCTTCTTTAAGTGTGCCTTTATGTACCTAAGTACTCTTTGTCCTGCAATCCAATGTTCCTTTCTAGGACAATGCATGAATTGAGATAGAACTCCAACTGCATATGATAAATCAGGTCTTGTTAATGTAGCATAAATCAGGCTACCCACCAAACTCTGATAAAGCTTCATATCTTTGAATTCTTCTCCTCCATATCCACTCAATCTATGATTCACTTCCATTGGAGTTGGTGCTATCCTACAATCTTCCATTTTAAATTTGATTAGCAAATTTTTCAGATACCTTTCTTGAGTTCATATACTCCATGTTGAGTATATGAAATCTCCATTCCCAAAAAGAATTACAAATTTCACAAATCATTGATTTTGAAATCTTTCTCCATCTGCTTCTTAATTATGTGTATACCTTTGTCATCTGTTCCTGTAAGTGTCATGTCATCAACATAAATACAAAAATAAATAAATCCATCCTCACTTGCTTTAACTAGCAAACTACTATCTGCCTTTGATGCTTGAAATCCAAGTTCCTTTAAGAACTTTACAAGCCTATAATTCCAGGCCCTTGGGGCCTGCTTCAACCCATACAAAGCTCTCTTGAGCTTACACACATAATTTGGATACACTTGATCTTTGAAACCATCTGGTTGTTCCATATAAACTTCATCTGAAATATAACCATTCAAAAAAGCATTCTTCACATCTAATTGAGAAAATTTCCAACCTTTGCAAGCAGCAATTGCTATGAGAGTCCTTATGGTTGTCATCTTTGCAACAAGACTATAAGTTTCATCATAGTCCACACCATATGTCTGTGCATATCCCTTTACAGCAAGCCTGGCTTTGTACCTAGATATACTTCCATCTGCAAACCTTTTTGTTTTATAGACCCATTTACACCCAATGATCTTCTGACTATTTGGTTTAGGAACCAAATCTCGAGTCTCATTTTCCATCAATGCATCATATTCCTCCTGCATAGCCTTTTCCCAATTCTTCTTCCCTTTGGCTTCATCATATGTGGATGGATCTTCATCTTCTTTTAACATGTAAGCATAATCTTTAGTAGTCAAGAATGAAGTATCATAGCTATACCTTGTAGGTTGCCATTTGTGCTTAGATGACCTTCTGAGTTCTCCACTTCTTGAAGTTTTTGGTTCATCACATTTTGGATCAAACCTTGGCACTTCTTCAACTTCAACCTGTACTTGATTGTTCTCCTCTTCTTCAAATATCTGAACCTTTGATTTACCTTTCTTTTGATTCACAACTTCTTCAACATCTGCATGAACATTAAGTGTACCTACATACCAAGTACCTTGCTCATCAAATGTAACATCCTTAGACACAAGGAATTGGTTTGTGGATGGACTCTAAACCTATAACCCATGTGCTTGTCATCATAGCCAATGAATACATACTTCTCTGCTTTAGGTTCCAATTTATGCCTCAATTGAGATGGCACATATGCGTATGCCAAGCATCCAAATATTTTACAATGATCCAAGGTAGGTCTCTTACCCCACCAAGCTTCATATGGTGTCATACCCTGCAAAGCTTTACATGGTAACCTATTGACCAAATATGTGGCTATATTTACAACCTCAGCCCACAAATAATTTGGGCAATTTTTCTCCTTCATCATAGATCTTGCAAACTCAACAAGAGTTCTATTTCTTCTCTCTACTACACCATTTTGTTGAGGAGAGTATCTACAAGTAACCTCTCTCTTTATACCTGCATTCCACAAATAATCACTGAACTCATTAGAAAAATACTCTCCCCCTCCATCTGACCTTAGTCTCTTCAACTTTTGACCTCTACTTCTTTCTGCATATGCATGATAGTGTTTGAATGTATTAAACACTTCTGACTTGTCTTTGATCACATAGATTGTGATCCACCTGGTAGCATCATCAGCATATATGACATAATATCTTGAACTATTTATACTAAAATCTTTTGAAGGACCCCACACATCTGTATGTACCAATTCAAGTCTTTCTGAATACATAAAACCATGCTTATTATATGGTTGCTTATGAGCCTTACCTAAGTGACATGCTTCACATCTGTATGTCATGTGTTGACCTGCAATATTAGGCAATCCAAGCACTGAACCATTGTTAGCCATTTCTTTGATACCTCTTTCATTAAAGTGTCCAAGTCTTTTATGCCAGAGATCCAATTCAGACATCTTTTGCTCTCCATATCTGAACATAGCATGTCCAATATTACCTTGTATCTTTAATGTGAAGAGCCTTCCTTCCTTCTTCCCTGTAACAATTTGTTTATACCCTTGACTAGGGTCTTCAACATAAACTCCATCATTAATGAACCTTACCTCATATCCTTTTTCCACAATTTGTCCATGATCATTAAGTGTACCTGCATACCAAGTACCTTGCTCATCAAATGTAACATCCTTAGACACAAGGAATTGCTTTGTGGATGGACTCCACAACCTATAACCCATTTGCTTGTCATCATAACCAATGAATACATACTTTTCTGCTTTAGGTTCCAATTTATGCCTCAATTGAGATGGCACATATGCATATGCCAAGCATCCAAATATTCTACAATGATCCAAGGTAGGTCTCTTACCCCACCAAGCTTCATATGGTGTCATACCCTGCAAGTCTTTACATGGTAACCTATTAACCAAATATGTGGCTGTGTTTATAGCCTCAGCCCACAAGTAATTAGGACAATTTTTCTCCTTCATCATAGATCTTGCAAACTCAACAAGAGTTCTATTTCTTCTTTCTGCTACCCCATTTTGTTGAGGAGAGTACCTACAAGTAACCTCTCTCTTTATACGTACATTCCACAAATAATCACTGAACTCATTAGAGAAATAATCTCCCCCTCCATCTGACCTTAACCTCTTCAATTTTTGTCCTGTAATTCTTTCTACATATGCATCATAGTGTTTAAATGTATTAAACACTTCTGACTTGTCTTTGATCACATAGATTGTAATCCATCTGGTAGCATCATCAACATATATGACATAATATCTTGAACCATTTATACTGAAGTCCTATGAAGGACCCCACACATCTATATGTACCAATTCAAGTCTTTTTGAATACATAAAACCATGCTTATTGTATGATTGCTTATGAGCCTTACCTAACTGACATGCTTCACATCTGTATGTCATGTGTTGACCTGCAACATTAGGCAATCCAAGCACTAAACTATTGTTAATCATTTCTTTGATACCTCTTTCATTAAAATGTCCAAGTCTTTTATGCCAAAGATCCAATTCAGACACCTTTTGCTCTCCATATGTAAACATAGCATGTCCAACATTACCTTGTATCTTTAATGTGAAGAGCCTTCCTTCCTTCTTTCCTGTAACAATCTGTTTATACCCTTGATTAGGGTCTTCAACATAAACTCCATCTTTAGTGGACCTTACCTCATATCCTTTTTCCACAATTTGTCCTACACTGATCAAATTCTTTGGAATTGTAGGAACATACAGAACCTTACTCAAGAGAGTGCTTCCATCTTTGGCTTTGACTGAACCAATTGACTTTACTTTGTGCTTTGTATTATCACCTCTTTGAACTATATGATTGATTGCATTATGATCTAGATCAGTCATCAAAGCAATGTTTCCACTCAGATGGTTGCTACATCCTGAATCAATATAAAAACTCTCATGTCTTCATGTGAGGCTTCACATGTTGCATTCATAATAAGAGTCGAATCTTCTTTTTGATCTGATGCATAATTGTAGTAGGTGTTATTATAGGATTGATTTTGGAAGTTTCTTCCTCCACCTCTTCCAAAAGAATTCCTACCACCTCTACCTCTGAAGTTTCCTCTCTAATATCTGCCACCTCTTCCTCTTTGATTAAAATTCTGATTAAAATTACCATTGCTTTGATTATTGTGCCAACAATCATGAGATAGATGATTAGTCTTACCACATATCCAACAAGCTCTGACATTATCTTTGTTGTTTCTGCCTCTTCCTCTACATCCGCCACTTCCTCTTCCTCTTAGGAAGTTTGCTTGGCTTGGAGTACATTCATCTTCAACTGATTATTGCTCTCCTTTGCTAGCTTTGTTCTTGTCTTTAGAATACATTGCATGACCTCCACTCTTATCAACATCTCCCTTGATATCATTCTCAAAAGTTAGCATATGTCCTAACAATTGATACAAATCAGGAGTGAAATGATCT
>MU260434.1:107500-110000 GCA_020310875.1 Ceratopteris richardii
TAGCCTTTCACCACCAATCTAGCTTTGTATCTGGCTATACTTCCATCTGCAAGCTTCTTCACCTTATAAACCCATTTATTTCCAATTACTTTCTTACCATTTGGTTTAGGAACAAGTTCCCATGTCTTGTTCTCCTCCAGTGCATTGAACTCTTCCTTCATTGCTTCTTCCCATTGCTTCTTACCTTTAGCTTCATCATAGTTCTGAGGTTCTTCATCATCTTTGACCATATATGCATAGTTCTTCTGAGTTATGTAAGAAGTATCATAAGAATACCTTTCTGGTTGTCTCCTTGTCCTGCTTGACCTTCTTGGTTCACATTCTTCATAAGTTTCTGGATACACCTCTTCATCAAATATAGGAGCTTCTTCATTTCTTCTTGTTAATCCACTTGTGGATGTACTTGCTTGCATATAGTCTTCATCTCTATTTACCTGCACAATTGATTTTCCTTTCTCACATCTTCTTACCTCTTCTTCAAATTCTTCAGCTGTATGACTTTGATTTGCATACCAACTTTTCTGTTCATCAAATGTAACATCTCTAGAAACAATAAATTGTTTGGTTAGAGGATTCCACAATCTGTAACCCATCTGCTTTTCATCATAACCAATGAACACATATTTTTCTGCCTTTGGTTCAAGTTTATGCCTAAGTTGTGATGGCACATAAGCATATGCAATTGATCCAAACACTCTACAATGATCTAGTGTTGGTTTCTTACCCCACCAAGCTTCATATGGAGTCATTCCATTCAGAGCTGCACATGGTAATCTATTCACAAGATATGTGGCTGTATTCACAGCCTCAGCCCAAAGATAATTTGGACAGTTCTTCTCCTTTAGCATAGCTCTAGCAAACTCAACCAAAGTCCTGTTCCTTCTTTCTGCTACACCATTTTGTTGTGGTGTATACCTGCAAGTTATTTCTCTCTTAATACCTGCATTCCAAAGATAATCATTGAACTCTTGGGAGAAGTATTCTCCCCCTCCATCAGACCTCAGTCTCTTAAGCTTTTGACCTGTGACTCTCTCTGCATATGCATGAAAATGCTTGAAAGCTCCAAACACTTCTGATCTTTCCTTCAAAACATATAATGTTATCCATCTTGTAGCATCATCAATGAAAAGAACATAATACCTTGAGCCACTGATAGATCCTTCTTTTGTTGGTCCCCATACATCTGTATGAATGAGCTCAAGTACTCCATCATGTTTGAATCCTTTCTTTTGAAATGGTAACCTGTGTGCTTTACCCATTTGACATGCTTCACATTTATAAACCATATGTTGACTTTGCACATTTGGTAATCCTAGTACAGACTGATTAGCAACCATAGCTTTAATTCCTCTTTCATTGAAATGACCTAATCTCTTATGCCAGAGATCAAGTTCTGTAATCACTGCTTCACCATGTGTGAGCAAAGCTTGACCAATGTTCCCTTGCACTCTTAAAGTAAAGAGTCTACCTTCTTTCTTACCAGAGACAATCTGATTATATCCATTCTCTGGATCTTCAACAAATACTCCTTCATTTGTAAACCTGACTTGAAAACCTTTTTCAACTATCTGTCCCACACTAATCAAGTTTTTAGGTATTGTAGGAACATACAAAACATTGGTTAGCAAATCTGCTCCACTCTTGCATTTCACTTTTCCAATTGAATGTACACTATGTCTTGTATTATCACCAGTTTGAACTGTGTGACTAGAAATGCCTTTTTCCAAATCTGACATCAATTCTATGTTTCCTGACAAATGATTAGAACATCCAGAGTCAATGTAAAATACCTTTAGATCTTCTTTGTCTGATGTGCTGATTGAATTCATCATCAATGATGTATGACTTTCATTCTGTGTGTCATTTGCATAGTTGTAGTAGGTGGTGTTGTAGGATTGATTCTGTCCCCAACTTCTTCCTCCACCTCTACCATAGCCTCCTCTTTGACTTTGTCTACCTCTTTGAAAATTACTTTGATATCTTCCACCTCGACCTCTGCTATTGTTGTTTTGATTCTGGTTTGATCCTTGTTGGTTGTGCCAACAGTCATGAGCCAAATGATTACTCAATCCACAGATCCAGCAAGCCTTTTTGTTGTTATTTTGATTACCTCTTCCTCTTCCAAAACCTCTTGCTCTTCCTCTACCAGTGCCTTTACCTCTTGCATAATAAGCTTGAGAACTAGACTCCTCTTCATCCTTTGCTTTACCTTTATCTCCTTTCTTCTTGTTCTTCATGTACATTGCAGAACTTTGTCCTTTATCTCCATCTCCCTTCAAGTCTTGCTCATATGTGAGCATCAAACCAAGCAACTGGTTCAAATCTGGAACATAATGATTTAATGAAAGTTCTGTTGATAAGACAAAAGGTTTCCACCTTTCATCCCCTCTCAAGCCTGCAAGTAGTTGAGCAATCAATCTGTGATCTTCAACATCTTCATCTATGGATCCAAGACTATCTGCTAGATCCTTCATCTTAGTGACATAATCACTAATGGTTT